>ML262665.1:596-37151 GCA_005239495.1 Nicotiana undulata
AAATACCCAAATACATAACACCCATTTAGGGTCCACAACCTCAGTGTTTAAACTTAGCTACTCATCATAAATAACCAAAAGGAATAAGTATTTAATAATGTCATGAATGCTTACAAACCACCACTTGCTTTCTCTAATACTTCCAAAAGGTGAAGAATATTTAATGAGAGAATGTTGTTCAAAAGCTAGAAAAGAATGACCCACAACACCCAAATAAATCCTTTTATAGTGGGCAGAAAATTCGGGTGAAAAACAGACAAAAACACACCTGTCGGGTGATATGCGATCGCATTCCTGTCGCATAACAGGAATGCGATTCGCATCTTCACTTCTTCCATCGCATATCAAAACCCTAGGTCCAAGAGATTTATCGCATTTGAGATATGAGGTCTGCATTGATGATATGTGATCGCATTCATGCGTCGCATTTGTAGTGTGACTTCAGGCATCAGATAGAGATGTGATTCAAATGCGGTTCGCATTTGGGATATGCGGTCGCATATTTGACCGCATTTCACTCCTTAATTTTGACTCAACTTTCTGTTGCGGTATGCGACCCCTAGGCTTGAAATGCGATTCGCATGTTGCATATGCGATCGCATTTGACCATTTTCCTTCTCTTTTCTCTTATTTAACTCCCTTTTGCATGGTCTTGAGTGTTTACACCTTGTGTACTGCAAAATACCAAAATTCTATGATTAATAAGATTTAATGCTCTTGAAAGGAGCCATAGTTTAAGCAATATGGTATTAAATGTGCCGAAATTCTCCGGCACATCAGTCATTTCCTATATGAAGGCGCGACACATGGTCGAGAAGGGTTCCTTAGCTTACCTTGCTTTTGTGCAGGACACCACCGTCGAGTCTCCTACCATTGATTCAGTGCCTGTTGTTCAAGAGTTTCCAGATATGTTCCCTTAAGATTTTCCAGGCATGCCTCCAGACCGAGATATAGACTTCTGTATTGATTTGGCTCCAGATACTCAGCCTATTTCCATTCCCCCTTATCGTATGGCTCCTAAGGAGCTAAAGGAGTTGAAGGATCAGCTTGAGGAGTTGTTGGCCAAGGGGTTCATCAGGCTGAGTGTGTCACCGCGGGGTGCTCCGGTCTTATTTGTGAAGAAGAAGGATGGGTCTATGCGGATGTGCATTGACTATCGTTAGTTGAATAAGGTGACCATCAAGAACAAGTATCCTCTGTCGCGCATTGATGATTTGTTTGACCAGTTGTAGGGTGCTCGGGTGTTTTCTAAGATTGATTTGAGATCGGGTTATCACCAGTTGAAGATTCGAGCATCTGATATTTCGAAGACTACATTTCGCACCAGATATGGCCATTATGAGTTTCTAGTGATGTTCTTCGGCTTGACTAATGCCCTAGCAGCATTTATGGACTTGATGAATAGGGTGTTCAGGCCGTTTATCGACTCCTTCGTTATTGTTTTCGTTGATGATATATTGATCTACTCACAGAGCTTTGGTGAGCACGAGCAGCATTTGAGAGTTGTGCTTCAGGCCTTGCTTGAGCAGAATCTATATGCTAAGTTCTCCAAGTGCGAGTTTTGGTTGGAGCCGGTGGCATTTCTAGGGCATATGGTATCCGGAGAGGGTATCAAGGTTGATTCGCAGAAGATTGAGGCAGTTCAGAGTTGGCCGCGTCCTACTTCAGCTTCAGAGATCAGGAGTTTTCTGAGTCTAGCATGCTATTATTGACGATTTGTGGAGGGATTCTCTTCTATTGCAGCTCCATTGACTAGATTGACTCAGACGAATTCCCCGATTCGATGGTCCGACGAGTGTGAGGCGAGCTTTCAGAAGCTCAAGTCAGCATTGACCTCAGCACCAGTTCTATCATTACCTTCTGAGTCTGGGATGTATACTGTATATTGCAACGCTTCACGCGTCGGGTTGGGGTGTGTGTTGATGCAGGGTGGCAGGGTTATTGCTTATGCTTCGTGCCAGCTGAAGGTTCATGAAAAGAATTATCCTGTGCACGACTTAGAGTTGGCGGCAATTGTTCATACTTTGAAGATTTGGCAGCACTATTTATATGGTGTGTCATGTGAGGTCTACACTGACCACCACAGTTTGCAGCATTTGTTTAAGCAGAGGGACCTTAATTTGAGGCAGTGGAGATGGCTTGAGTTGTTAAAAGACTATGATCTCACTATTCTATATCACCCGGGCAAGGCGAATGTAGTAGCAGATGCTTTGAGCAGGAGGGCAGCGAGTATGGGTAGCTTGGCCGACATTGCAGCTGAGGAGAGACCTTTAGCCTTGGACATTCAGTCCTTGGCCAATCGCCTTGTGAGATTGGATCTTTCGGAGCCTCGTCGAGTTTTGGCTCATGTAGTTGCTCAGTCTTCATTGTTGGGGGAGATTAAGGCTCGACAGTTTGATGATCCATGTCTTGCAGAACTTCGGGATACGGTGGTCCAGGGTAGGGCCAAGGAAGTTACTGTATTGGTAAAAAAGAGTATCACACGTAAGCAAGACCTTGACAACTCAGCTAGCTACGTGGACCAAGGAAAACGCAATAGATAGACTTGATTCTGTAAAGAGGTACGGAACAAAGAGGCACGGTCAATAGACCCCCGAGTTCATCAACCACGGGAAACTTAATGACAAAGAAGAGATACGGTCACGGTGAACCCAGACGAAGCTACGGACAGATTCGAGAATCAACAGTTAATGACTTATATGTTACGTAACTCCTATACAACAGTTACGATTATCCTTTGTAACGCCGCATTAATGTAATAATTAGCCATTAATGAGCAATCATGAGAGGAAACAAACGTTATACTAGGAAACCCCTATATAAAGGGAAGAAATGTAACCCATAGGATCATCTGAATTCTCGAATACAAACGGCTTTACTTTTCTGCATGCTATATTGCTTATTATTCCTATATTAATTATATTATTCACTCGATTATCAGTAACCCATGTTTATCCTAAAATATCTTTGGTCAAGGAATCTCATTCTTTGGTTAAACAAATTGGTTCTGTTACCGAGAATCTGATAATCATAGTGCGTTTACCAAATGATATGCTTGAAATCATGTCGAATTCCAACAAAAATGACAACAACAACGTCAACACCAATGACGACAACAACCAACAAGGAAATGGAACCCTAGTTCCATCTCCTCAAGGAACACCACGTGCTTCGAGGGAATCATCCCTTGAAAGATATGATAACCATCGTAACAATAATGAGCAACCAATAGAGCAAGATAAAATAAGGAATTTGCTGAATACGTGGGGCATGCTTTGCAAGAATTTGCGAGAGGATTACCACAGGCACCTCCAGTACCACTAACGGTGCCTTCAAATAATACAATTGTAGTATAGAATCCGCAGTCTGGATTAATAAACTCAACCAGAGGTGAAACCCCTAATGCATCTCTTGAAACGAGACCAGGTACGACTAATAACTCTGAGTTACAAAATTTATTACTAACCATGCAGAAACAGATGAAGGAACAGAACGATCGCATCGAGTAAATCCCTGGAGTGCCGCCTATCATCAAGGGCATTGATGTTGATAGATATTCTCAGCAACCTTGGAAGCCAAGTGCGGCTCCATTGCCTATACCCAAGAAATTTAGAATGCCCGACGTTCCTAAATATGATGGAACAACTGACCCACGCGATCACGTGACTGCCTTCACTACTGGAGTAAAAGGCAATGACTTAACAAAAGAGGAGATCGAATCAGTCCTTGTCAAGAAATTTGGGGAAACACTCACAAAAGGAGCTTTAACCTGGTATTCTCTTCTCCCTGAAGTTCTATAGATTCTTTTACTAAACTTGAAGATTCGTTTATAAAAGCACACTCTGGTGCACAAAAAGTTGAAAAACGAATGAAAGATATATTCAAGATAAAGCAAGGAGACATGAAATTGCTTCGTGAATTTGTAGACAGGTTTCAACGAGAAAGAATGCAATTACCAAGGGTGCCTGACAATTGGGCAGCCATGGCATTTGCAAGCAACTTAAACGATAAAAGCTCAGAAGCCACGAGACGACTTAAAGAAAGTCTGAGAGAATTCCCAGCTACAACATGGAATGATGTGTATAACAGGTACAGTACCAAACTCAGAATCGAAGAAGATATCATTGCTCGATCAATAGAGGAAAAATATCCCAGAACCAGACGTCCATAACCAAAGAAAAGGTCAGGTAAAAACAGGTACGATCCTTACTTAGGACCTTCGAGACGTGACACACGTCCCGGGTTCAAAAATACAAGACCATCGGGAAGAGATATAGGCTCATCCTCATCTAGATCCAGGAGAGATCGAGATGAACGGTCCAAGGGTAATACCTGAATTGGAGACCATAACTTCAATGTGAACAGTACTGAACTTGTCTCAATATTGAGAAATATGGGAGACAAGGTTAAATGGCCCAAATAAATGCGATCTAATCCTAACAAGAGAAACCTTGATTAGTGGTGTGAATTCTACAATGATCATGGCCATAGAACTGCAGATTGCAGATTTTTGCAAGGTGAAGTAGAACATCTATTAAAATAGGGCTACTTAACAGAATTGTTTAGTGATAAAGGTAAACAGGCATATATGAAGAACAGGCAGGAGCCCCCAAAACCTCCTTCCCCAAAATGAACCGTCAACGTCATACATGGAGGGGAAAAAGTGAACGGCATAGTCTGCCAGTTAGCATCAAAAGTCACAAGTACCCACGGGAAACAAGTTCGAGAAGAGACAAAGGAAGATCAAATAACTTTTGATAACGCAGATTTTGGCAAATTAATGCTTCCTCATAACGATGCACTGGTAATATCTTTAATTATTCATGACACTAACGTTAAAATAGTGTTGATTGATACAGGTAGTTCAGTCAACATTATTTTGATAAAGGGCGTGGAGGAAATGCTGGTAGAAAATGAAATGATCCCAAAGGCACGGGTCATATTTGGGTTCGATAATTCAACAGTGATAACTAAAGGAGAAATCGAACTTACCACTTACGCCGAAGGAGTCGTCAAAAATGCGAAATTCCAAGTCATTGATACAGAGATGGCTTATAACGTTATTTTGGGAAGACCATGGATCCATGATATGAAAGCGGTCCCATCCACCTTACATCAGGTAATAAAATTCCCTTCAAAGTGGGGAGTAAGACAAATTAGAGGTGACCAGCAAACTTCGAGAAATATCAATTCGATAGCTCTTCACAACAAAAAAGATACGGGAGAGACAACAAATTATCAAACAGAAGCTCCTCAACAAACAGGTATAGAAAAAACCTCTGATCAACTATGTACAAAATAAATGGATATTCAAATAGGTACGGAAGGAGATAACGATGAAACAAATCATGTCACCATCAAGGATGAGCTAGAACATGCAGACATAGACTCCAGACCGGATTTCATTCGTGAACCAGAAGAAGACGAGCATATTAAAACAACTGCAGAAGAACTTGAGGTTGTTCCGCTTTCTGAACAAAAGCCCGAGAGAAAGTTGTATATTGGCACAAAATTACTAGAAAGACAAACTCTTGAACATAAAGGTATGTTAGTCAATTATTTAAAAGATAATGAGGACTATTTTGCATGGTCCCACTCAGATATGACAGGTATCCTACCAGAAGTGATAACTCATAAACTAAATGAAGATCCATCCTTCGCACCTGTTAAACAAAAGAAAAGAAAGCAAGGACCTTTCAAAAATCAAGTGATTGACGAGGAAGTTCAAAAACTACTGAACATAGGCTCAATACGAGAGGTAAAGTATCCTAACTGGCTGGCTAACACAATAGTGGTGCCTAAAAAGAACGGCAAATGGAAGGTATAGATTATACTGATTTAAATAAAGCATGTCCTAAAGATTCATTTCCTTTGCCACATATAGATCAAATGATCGATGCTACCGCAGTTTATAAATTATTAAGTGTTTTGGATGCATATTCTGGTTATAACCAGATTAAAATGGATTCACTAGATGAAGAAAAACTTCATTCATCACTAACAGAAGGACTTATTGTTATAAGGTCATGCCTTTTGTCTTGAAAAATACAGGCGCCACTTACCAAAGGTTAGTAACAAAAATGTTCAAAGAATATTTAGGAAAAATGATGGAAGTCTATATCGAAGATATGCTTGTAAAATCAACACAAGCGAAAAATCATCTCCAGCATCTCTCTACTACTTTTGACATCTTACGCAGGTATAATATGAAGATCTGGAAAAATGTGCCTTCGGAGTACAATCTGGTAAGTTTCTAGGATTCCTTGTATCTAATAGAGGAATAGAAGTACATCCGGCTCAAATAAAAGCTATAGAAGAAATACCTGAATTTTTGAAGAATAAAAAAGAAGTTCAAAGATTAACAGGAAGAATGGCAGCTTTAGGGAGATTTATTTCTAAATCTTCCGAGAAAAGCTTTAAATTATTTTCAGCTCTTAAAAAGCAAAATCAGTTCGAGTGAACTTAAGAATATCAGCAGGCACTCAAAGACTTGAATATTTACTTGTCAAAACCACCGTTGCTATCAAAGCCAAGAGAAGGAGAAAGATTATACATCTACCTGGTTGTTTCATAAATTGCCGTAAGTGCAGTACTGGTAAGGGAAGAAAAAGGTAAGCAATCCCCTATTTATTATGTAAGAAAGACTCTGTTAGATGCCGAAACTAGATATCCACATCTAGAAAAATTAGCTTTAGCTTTAATAATGGCATCAATAAAATTACGTCCTTATTTTCAATGTCATCCAATCACTGTCGTGACTTCATATCCTTTAAGAAATATTCTGAACAAACAAGAACTGTCAGGAAGATTAGCCAAATGGGCAATAGAGTTAAGTGAGCATGATATAACATATCAACCTAGAACGACAATAAATCACAAATATTAGCGGACTTTTTAGCTGACTTTAGCAACAATATCACCCCTGAAGTAGAAAAAGAGTTACAACTATTCAATGGTGTAAACCCAGGTCAATGGACCTTATTTACAGATGTCTCTTCTAATGTAAAAGGAGCTGGATTAGGCATTGTACTGACATCACCCACGGGTGAAAAGATACGATCAGCTATTAAGTGTTATCCAATTAATAACAATGAAGTAGAGTACGAGGCTGTTATTGCAGGTTTAGAATTGGCAAGGGAGCTGTCAATTCAACAAAATGAGATCAACAACGATTCTCAATTGGTGGTAAACCAAATGCAGGGGACTTACATCGCTCGAGAAACTCGAATGCAACAATATTTAGGAAAGGCACAAGAACTTGTAAGAGAGTTCAAAATGTGGAAAATAATACAAATACCCAGGGAGGAAAATGATGAAGCAGATGCGTTAGAAAACCTTGCGGCAGTCACAAAAGTGACCAATAAAGACAACACCATTGTCGTCCACCTCTTTCATTCAGCGATTGACCAGGACAGAAATGAGGTATCTTTTAATAATTTAACTTGGGATTGGAGAAACGAAATTCTCAATTTTTTGCAGAGTGGTGCCATGACTGAAGACAAGAAAGCAGCTCAAGCGCTTCGCTGCAAAGCAGCAAGATATTGTCTTGTACATAACATGTTGTATCATAAAATGTTCTGGGGACCCCTAGCTAAATGCCTCGGACCTAATCAGACGGAGTTCGTGATAAAAGAAGTCCACGAAGGACATTGTGGAAATCACGCATGAGCAAGGTCTTTAGTAAAAACCCTAATCAGAGTAGGGTACTATTGACCTAAGATGGAAGAAGACGCGGAGAATTTCATCTCAAAATGCGATAGGTGTCAACGGTTTTCTAATAATATGCACAGACCAGCGGAGCTATTACATTATATCATATCACCATGGCCCTTTATGAAATGGGGAATGGACATAGTGGGACCTCTTCCCCTAGCTAAAGGACAGGTACGATTCCTTCTGGTGCTTACTGATTATTTCACAAAATAGGTCAAAGCGAAAGCATTCAAACAAATGCGGTAAAAGGAGGTCAAATGTTTTTTTAAGGAGAAACGTAATATGCCGATTTGGAATTCCAAAGGAGATCATGTGTGATAATGGTCCACAGTTTATAGGCTATCAAATCACGGAGTTCTTCGAAAGTTGGAAAATTAAACGGATTGCTTCAACACCATATCATCCCGTAGCTAACAGACAAGCTGAGTCTACGAACAAAACATTATAAACAATATAAAGAAGCGCTTAGATAAAGCCAAAGGCAGTTGACGAATTACTAGTGGTATTATGGGCATACAGAACTACGTCAACAACAGCTACGGGAGAAACCCCTTTTCGCACTTGTTTATGGATCAGAAGCATTAATACCTGGGGAAATCGGCGAACCAAGTTTGAGGGTGACAACAGCTACGGAGCAAACAAATGACGCCGGACTCCAAACCAATTTGGACTTGCTCGAGTCACGAAGAGAAGCATCTCTAATACGGATGGCAGCTCAAAAGCAAATCATAGAGCGATATTACAATCGTAAAGCTCATCTCAGATATTTTAAGATTGGGGACTTCGTACATAAAAAGATTTTCCAATCAACAAAAGAAGCAGGAGATGGAAAATTGAATCCAAATTGGGAAGGACCCTATAAGATCCGGGGCATAGCTGGGAAAGGTGCGTCCGAGTTGGAAGCCATGGACGGCAGGATTCTACCAACAAGCTGGAAAGTCATCCACCTGAAGAAATACTACTTCTAAGGAAAAGAAGTGCCCCCGGTCAGGTATCGCATGTNGACTATACAGTATGGAAGTCCAAGATGAAGTAAAAAGACTGCCAGAAGTCAAAAGCTCGAGCCTAAAAGAACCATTTACCCAACAAGTCAAGTGATACGAGCAAAACTAAAAGAACTGAAGACTCCAGCACAAGAATTACAAAGCCTACTCTAAAAAACCTTTGAACCATGTTCAGGTTAAAAGGCAAAGTATCAGTTACGACGAAGAAATGTACATCTTACACTTATACGAAAACTGTTGCGATAAAAACAAGTTAGGGATAGAAGATCATCATTATTGTACTTAGTCAAAAAACAGTTACGAAATCTTTGTACTCAAGTAGAAAACAGTTATTCAAATAAAACAGTTAGGGATGAAAGATCATAACCCTTGTATTTATTCTCAAAATTGTTATCAAATAAAACAATTATGAATCACGATACATTTCTCTCGTACTTGTTATAAAACTGTTGCAAATAAAAACAGTTATGGGAAAAAACTCAATATTTACAAAAACTGTTACTAATGAAAAAGAGTTATCTCCTTGTATTAACTCTGAAAAACTATTACCTATGAAAAACAATTGCAAAATACAAGTGATTATCAAATATGTTAAAAAAAAAACAGTTGCAACATGAGTCTTAGATGATAATCATAACACATGTAAAATGTTGTGAAAGTTCAAACAAATACTTCTCACAAAAACATTCTTAAACATGTGAGAAATTCCTATCACTCTATTGCATTCCAATGAAGTTGAGACGTCTTATTCATTAAGTATTAATCAAAAAGGGCCCTAACTCATAAACAAAGCCTGTCACAAACAAAGGCTAAAAATTTATACGAACACTACACCTACTGTGAAAAGGTTCAAAGTGAAATATGCATTTTCATGCAAAAAAGCTAAGAGGTACAAACAAAAACCTCAGAAAAGCAATACATACAATCGACTTAAAAGAGTAACATTCAAACTCATAGCAAAAAGTCTCGAGATTGTATTGAAATTAAAATAAGCGGCTAAGTCGAAAACTAAGTACTTGCACACTTGAAAGATAGCCCATAAAGTCACGGGAATGATTGGATAATTGGTTTATATGGATCCTTCCTGTGTGAAAGCTACTAGTACTTAGCCACATAAGTATTTACATTTTTTGTGCCCCTAAGTTGTCGGTTGGGGACTTTAAAGTTTCAAACTTACTCCCGATGGAGCTGGGAGTAACCACATCAATCCAAAGAAAGGGAAGTGGAGAAAACAAAATCTTCATTCTTAAGGAGGAGGAGAGTTGACTTCTTCAGGAAGGGGAACGACAGCTGCTTGAAAATCATGGGCTTCATCATATGGAGAAAATTCAAGACCCCGCTGGGTCTTCTCTATGGCTTATTTAGATTTAGCAATCTCAGCATTGAGGTCGAAACCCTCCTGGCCCATTTCCAATAATGTATCATGACGAGCACTTATGACTTTGGTTCCTTAAGGTTGGCTTATTTGGCCAAGTTTGACTTTGGTCAACATTTTGAACAAACATCCTGGGAATCGAGTTATGATAGCTCTAGTATCTCCGTATGATGATTTCGGACTTGGGCGTATGTTTGGCTCGGGTTTTCGATGGCCCAGGAGAATTTCGGCGCCCGAAATGGAAATCATGATTTCTTTAAGTTAGAAATTTGGATTGGAACGTGATTTTATGCTATCAAGGTCCGAACAGAATTCCGGTACTAGGAATAGCTCTGATATGTCATTTATGACTTGTCTGCAAAATTTGAAGTCATTCCGAGTTGTATAGGTTAGTTCGGTGCATCGTTATGGAACTCTAGAGTTTGAAAGTCTTACGTTATGAATTCAGGGGTTTTGGGATGTGATTTTGAGTTTTAACGTTGTTTTGAGAGTTTCGTGGGCTCGAGAAAGTCCGTTTAATAATTTGGGACTTGTTGGTATATTTGGACGGGGGCTCGGGTGGGCCCAGGTGCCTCCCGGACCCCGCACGAGGCCAAACACCAGCTAAAACACTATAGGTGCAGCTGCAGCTATAGGTGGTGTGACCGCAGGTGCGGTTGCCCATCCGCAGGTGCGGGAGCGACCTGTGTCCCAGCCTCGCAGGTGCGCAACTTCCGCAGGTGCGGACCATTTTTCGCAAGAGCGGGACCGCAGGTGCGGCCCCCAACTCCGCAGGTGCGAACCCAGCTCCCCCGGCCCTTTTTCGTAGGTGCGGCCATTTCCTCGCAGGTGCGGGACCAAGGTCGCAGGTACTGAAACCCCTGTAGGCAGCCTGTATCTAAATGTCAAAACTCGGGTTTTCTTCATTTACACTCATTCCAACCTCCATTGAAGGGTTCTAAGAGCTTGATAAAACCATTCCTCGACCCACTTCCAGTAGAGGTAAGTAATTTCACTCTATTTTACTAGTTTAATTCATGAATTGTCAAGGGAATTAACAACTAAATCTTAGAAAAATCTAGGTTTTGAGTAGTAAATGGGATTTTAGAGAATTTGGTGAATTATCCTGATTTTTGTTGTGAATTCAAGTAAAGGTTGCATAATTACGATCCTTAGGCTACGGGTGAGTGATCTCTTCGAGAATTTTCGAAATTCGAGCGCGTGGGCCTGGGGTTGAAATTCCAAAATCCTTCAAGAATGGTGAATTTGGGTTAATAGCTTAATCCTTCTTCCTTGAACATGAATTTATGTAATTCTTCTATATTTGGCTAGTTGCGAGCCGTCGAGGGTAGATTTCGGAGATTCAGGCATCCTTGATCCGAGGGGTGATTTCGTCACGAGGTGAGTCTCCTTTCCAACCTCGTAAGGGGGAAATGTCCCCATAGGTTCCTTATTTGTTATGTTACATGTTGTGGGGGCCGCGTACGTACCAAGTGACGAGAGTCCGTACGTGGAGACTATATGGCTATGTCGGGTAGCTTTAGGACTCACTAGCATGCCTCAATCTGCCTTATTTGTAGCTTGTATGTATTGTAAGTTGTGATTGTTGTTGAGGTGTCATGGAAAGGTGAAATATTATGATTTCTATCCCAGTTGGTTACAGTGGTATTGGAACGGTCCTGTTGGGTTCACTGTTGAGTCGGTACACATATAAACCTATATATGAATATGCACTTATTATCGAGTCAGCACAGAGTCACAGGCATGATGCGCGATCGTGGGAAGCTTATCATTATCGATTCAGCACACGAGTCGCAGGCATGATGCGCGATCGTGGGTAGCTTATCATTATCGAGTCAGCACACGAGTCAAAGACTGGATGCGCGATCGTGGGTCAACTTATTTCTATTGAGTCACCACGCGAGTCGCAGGTATGATTCGCGATCGTGGGTCAACTTATTACTATTGAGTCACCACGCGAGTCGCAGGTATGATTCGTGATCGTGGGTTAGCTTATGACCTCAGTCCTTATGACTCCGGCTGGTTGTCTTGTTCTTGTATTGTTTTATCACCTGAGTCTGCGTCACTTATAGTGGGATTGACATGTATTGTGTAAACGGAGGATTGGCACTTGCAGTTCATTTTCAGTTGTTACTTGGATTACATTATTTGCTTATGTACTTGTTGATTTCTGCTTCACATGCCTACTGCTTTAGCCATATCTCTTTTTATATTATATTGCTGGACCTTAGTGAGTATCTAGTCGACCTCTCGTCACTACTCCTTCGAGTTTAGACGGGATACTCACTAGGTACATATTTATTTATGTACTCATGTTGCACTTCTTCTTCTTCTTCTTCTGTACTTGACTGTACAGGTCTGGAGGTTGGTACTTCTGATTATCAGGCCGGTGCTAGGTACTGATTTGTGTGATTAGACTTCACGGTGAGCTGCTCTTCCTGGAGACCTCCTAGCAGCACCCTGAAGTTCCTTTTGTTATTTTCCCCATCTATTTCATCCAGACTGTGGATTTGTATCTATATGTATCTTGTATATTCCGATAGTTGCCAGTGACACTAGTTCGTGGCACACATGTAGCGTATATTTTGGGTTTTTGGGCTGTATATATTATATAGACATGCTTATCGTTTGGTTCACGTATTTATGGTTTTACTTCATATCGCAGGCTATTATCATATTCATATCTGATTAAAAATTGGTAAATGTTGGAATGTTAGGCAATTGGGGAAGGTAACTCATAGTGTCATTCATGTTGGCTGGCCTAACCCCGTTGTTGGGCGCCATCGCAACCTAAATTAGGATTTGGGTCGTGACAGGAACAATGCATCTCTCAGACATAAATCCTCCAATCAGTGACACTACCATAATCTTCATATCTGATTCCAATCTCTACCATTTAAATGACTGATACATCACACTTACACAGTCGTCCCATGTGAGAGACCCCCACAATCTTCCGCACCAGGTAGCAAAATCAGCACATCCATGGCTACTAACAATACTATTACTGTGATGCAAATCAAGAATCCGTAAATCAATACACAATGCCTCTTCCACAAAACACCATTCTCAGGGGATACAAAATTAATTCCAGCATACTCTGAACATATGAAATCTCTCCCTAGCTTTTCCGAGTTCGCGACATTCTTGTCAAAACTGGATCGCAACCTTGGATCCTTAAATTCCAATCCCATACCTCTTGCTTCACTTATCATGTTGTTATGCAATAGACAAGAATTTCATCATAACTCTGGAACCATCAATAGAATAAACACTTCATCGACGAGAACATTTTACTTAACTCATCTCAGAAGAAGAATTGCAACACACAACCAACTCTTCATAACCGCGAAAAGACAGAGAACTCAAGTCATGGTCTAAATCGCCATAACTATTTTGGGGCCCATTTACACATAACAAAACCATCAAAATCAAGTACCTCCAAATCAATCAAATCATAGAGGTTGTCAAGCCCGTACGTATAACCACAAATCACCTGTATAGCCTTACCACACCGAAGGAACCGACCCTTTTCTTAACCACATTGATTCAAACACTACTAACAGACTCAACTTCTTTCAATTTACTGTTGACTTTCCTTTGAAACAACACTTTTATTCAAACACACAATGAACGTCAAACAACACGAATCTCGAGTGACCCAAATCACAAGACCTTGTCGTCTCGATACTCATAACCCATTTTAATTATACTCCCTTCATGCACACAATAGCATCTCCAACTGATGCACCCGCTCTTAAAGATCTTCTGTGAATCCAAAGTTGTTTCCTCCATCTCTCTAACATCGCACCGCAGACCTGGTGACAATCATTGAAATACTCCAAGTCTTTCACACTGCGCTGCAAATCTAATTCCTTATCCACACGATGAACTCGAAAAACCTTAGCACCACACTTTACTTCTTCAACCCACTAGAACCATTATTGAGATTCACTCACTCTGACGTGGTCCCGAATAATAGCTAGCAACCAGTGCTCCAGTAGCACACAAATACCCCAAAAGAAGAAATCGAATGACTCTTTTTCCTTGCACATTACCTTCACAAAGTATTGAATTCAGGTCATTTCACAAACCTCCCACACCAAATAAGGTGGAATTGTAGCACACAACCATCAAATAACTTTCTCGACTTACCCATGTTGTTTTTCCTTTTTTCATAGCTAATCCACTAACGTACCGATAACCCGATACTGCTGAGGCACATAACCACACGACCCAATCGCAGATGGTAGGCTCTCCTACTTAGATTTAATCCACAATCACATAAATCCATAAATCACAATAACTCTTCCTTCTCGGTTACCATGATTTTGCCTTGTCACTCTGCCAAATTCCTCGCAATCTCTTGTTAACCTTTTCATAACATAACTCGAATTATCATATCCAAACGCACGCTCTATGTAACGACCCGGTCGGTCGTTTTGAGAGTTAGCACCCCGATCCCCTAATAATTATTTCTCCCATGTCTATTTATGTTATTGAAACTTGTCGGGGCATTGAGTGGTGAAATCCAGAGTGATTTTGGACACTTAGTCCTTAAATGTGGATTTATGCTTTTGAAATCAAGTCGTAGCTAGAACTGTATGAAGACGGATCCGGAATGGAATTTTGTCAACTCTGCTATCTCCATTGGGTGATTTTGGCATTAGGAGCGTGTTTGGAATGTGTTTTCGAGGTCGGATGTAGATTTAGGCTTGAATTGGTTAAAGTTGGAATTTCGGCGATTTCGATTCGATAGGTGAGATTTTGATATCGGACTCATAATGGAACTCTGAAAGCAACAGCAGGCCTGTAATGTCATCTATGACCTATGTGCAAAATTTGAGGTCATTCGGATGAGTTTAGACGTGTTTCGGCATCGGATGTGAATTCTAGAAATTTCATAAGTTCTTGGGCTTGAATCTATGCATATTTGATGATTTTGATGTTATGAGACGTTTTTTAAGGACCGACCAAGTTTGAATGAGGTATTAGGGTCATTTGGTGGTTTTGGTTGAGGTCCCGGGTGCCTCGTATGTGTTTCGGGTGTTCAAACAGGCATTTTGGCCTTATAGACTTAGCTGGTTTTGCTGGTTTTTCACCATCAGTGTTTTGTTCTCCGCGATCGAAGGTATTACTCCGCGATCGCATAAGGTATATATGGGAGGCCTGTGATTTGTTCTTCGTGATCGCACAATGATAACTGCGATCGCAGTTCATGGGAATATTGGTCTCCGCGATTGCATAGCATAAGGCGCGATCGCATAGTAGATATTAGGTATTAGGAAAGGGCCAACGTTTATTCTCCGCGATCGCAGAACACCATACGCGATCGCATAGCTTTGAGCGAAGGGGCTCCGCGATCGCAAACCTCTAGGTGCAAACACGATGAAGGATTTCTGGCGCGTGTAAGTTTACCCTCGCGATCGCAACTCGTTATACGCGATCGCATTGTAGAAATGATTAAAAGTCTAATTCCGAGGGTTAATGTTATTTTCACCATTTTTAATTTTTGAGACC
This sequence comes from Nicotiana undulata, assembly GCA_005239495.1. Lineage (NCBI taxonomy): Eukaryota > Viridiplantae > Streptophyta > Magnoliopsida > Solanales > Solanaceae > Nicotiana > Nicotiana undulata. The sequence goes on from ML262665.1 coordinate 16,209, forward strand.
TTGGGAGAGGCAATTTTTGGAGGCATTTGCACTTGGGTAACTTGGGTAAGTAATCTCTAACCATTATAGATCAATTTTCATGATTCTAATCTTAATTTCCACCTCTAAATTTGAAAATCTTGGGTAGAAAGAGGGAAAAATGGGATGAACTTCATAGACCAAATTATTGAGTTTTGATTGGGTGTTTGACCTCCGATTTGAGAGATTATTCTATGGTTAGACTCGTGAGTGAACGAGTGTCCGGAAAATATAATTTTTACCCGATTCTGAGACGTGGGCCCGGGGGACCTTTTGGGCGAATTTCCTAATTTTGCGTATTAGCTTCGAATTAATTAGCTATTTTGTTCCCCTGAAGTGATATTTACATTATACTATCGAATTGAATAAATTTGGGCCACCCGGAGTTGGATACTCGTGGCAAGAGCATGGTATTGAGTTGATTAGCGCAGTCAAGGTAAGTGGCTTGCCTAACTCTGTGTTGGGGATTTTCCTTTGGCATTTTTATACTGATTTTACTATGTGGACGCCGTGTACGTGAGGTGACGAGTGCGTACATGGGTCATGGTTTCTAAATTCCCATTTTTCCTCCCATGTCATAATTCATTTCATTCTTATATTACTACTTCATGTTATAACTGATTGGTTAGCATAGGAATGAGCATGCCTACCTGTTTTCATTGAATTCCCCGTATTTGCTACTATTTGCTCCATGATTAGGTAGTTTTACCTTATTCTTGCCTATTGTTATCTTGAATTGTTTAATTACGCCATATCCGATAGCATTCTACATCTCATATTTAAATTGGGACTACGGACTGAGACCCGGGAGCTTTCCCCTGTACTGCATAGCATATTTAAATTGGGACTACGGACTGAGATCCGAGAGCTTTCCCCTTGTACTGCATTGCATATTTGCTGTTGAGATATATGTTGTGTTGAGCCGATGGCGTTTCTTTATTATTTCTTCCAGTTTTCTTTTAAACTCTGCTTATTTTAGCTATTTATATGTCATTGTTCAAACTTATAACTGTCTTATTTTCAAACACAGTAGAGCCTTAACCTGACCTCGTCACTACTTGACTGGGGTTAAGCTTGGCACTTACGGAGTACCTAATGTGGAGTACTCACGCCCTTTCTTGCGCATGTTTTCCCATGTGCAGATCCAGGTACCGGTGCGCAGCATTTTGGCTAGGAGTACTACAGCACTTGCTCAAAGACCGCGAGGTAATTCTGCCGCATCCGCAGAATCTCACGTGTCCCTGTCTACTCTACTATAGGCATAAGAGATAGACATATACACAATTTCTGTATTCCGTTGATAGAGATATAGTTGTATAAAGCTTGTGACTTGGTGATATTCTGGGTTTTGGCAGAGTGAAAGCTATAAATGCCGAGCGGCTTAAGTTTTATAGTTATTTCTACATATTTACTATTTATTTCTGTGTTGTCTTAGTTTTTCGCATATTTTAGGCTTACCTAGTCATAGGGACTAGGTGCCGTCACGAGCCTGTTTGGAGGGTTAATTCAGGTCATGACACTCTACCTCCTGACTGTTACTCCATCTTCTTCGAGCGATACTAGCTCACATCGTAGTACATACTTCATGTTGGATAGAAAATAAATTTCTTCATAGGACCTTTACAAGAAATCACTCAACTCCTAACACGTCACAGGAGATAGCCCACTTGTGTAACCCCGTATCGACATCTTCCAATGGCATTGCACTGATTACAACCACCACAAAATCAGTTAATCCTCCTGAGCCCACACTCATCCACCGGTCGAAAGCTCCTGCTCGTTTCCATCAATCATCAAATGAAGGTCCAGCGATGCATCCAAAACTCAAAGTCATATTACATCCCAAGCAAACTCTTTCTGTAAACTATGACACTTACTAGCCTAACTCCGACGAAGTAGTTGAGAGGGGTCAACATTGAAACTTACTAGTGATCCAATAAATAAAATATAGTAAAGTAGACAAGTATGAAACATAGAAAATAAATAGTGTGAATAGATATAGGCAAATAATACGGTCTACGACTGAACAGTGAACACAAAGTCCTCAAATATCGGATACCTCCTCCAATGGAATACATAGTGGTCATCACCAAATCAATGTTCATATCTCAACTCAGGAAAACTTATGAGTATTCGAACTCCTTGTCAAGTATTTAGCATGATTCTGCCGAGGCAAAATGTCTAATCACATAAGAGTAAAGGCACGAATTCCTGTAGTTGCGTACGGCTCGATGCAATCATATTACTGACGAGTGAAACACACAATACAAAATTATTTCTCTCTACTCAAAGATAGTATAGTTTAATTATCGTCTCCACATGGATTGGATTTAAACAGTGTTCGAATAATCTTCAGTTGATTACTATCAAAGAAAATTAACACTTGATTTGATGAATATTACTAAAATTACTACTAAAAATTAAGCAAGTGACGGTTGGTCATAAAAGACACCAGATGAGAAACTACGAAATGTCAATGAGAGAAATAAGGGTATTTGACTAGATAGGTGCAAGATATTGACTCGGAATCCAATTCTTGAGTTAATTCACTCTATAATATTGTTGATTCTCGCGAATTCAACAGATAATCAGATTACACTTGAAGTTAATGTTCCTCTTTCAATTAAACGTTAATTTCAGTATTTAATCCAATTGAAGCACGGAAAACAATTGCCATAATAAAATGATGGTTATGATCTAAAGGGTAACTTCTCACGAATATTTCCCTATTTTCTAGTTCAATTAACAATTCAAGAGGATCTTTCGATTACCTTTGTGAATCACTAATTTAAACTAGAGCATAAGATGTAAAGCAATTCAATATAATGCTCCTCTTTCAATTAAGAAAAATAAAAAATAACTCCTCGATACGAATTAAAACTCCATCAACTAATTCTAACAATTATCAAGAATCAAATCCCTAATCAAGTTATCAAAACACTGTATTTGTCATCACCCTAATGGAAATTACTCCATAACAATGGAGTAATACATCTCAAATAAGTTTAAGAACAAAGAAAACATCAAAGCTACTAATTTCGATACAAACTCCCATATTGCACCGATTGCAGGTTGTATAATTGAGGAATTCTTGAGTTTTCTTGCCGTTGTTGGTTCTCCAATCTTTCGCATGTCCAAAAGTCCCTTCAAAATTGTGTTTTTGGTGTATTTATACCATGTAGAAATAAGCCCGGACGGAACTACCCTTTCCTAGCCGAACTTGGAGATTACTCTGCCAAATTAGCACAGTCACGTCGTGCCATGCGGTGCGCTAGTGAGGATATCCAGAGAGCTCGCATTTTTCTTGTCAAGCCACATTTGCACTTCCACGCCACCCCTTGTGTCACCCCATGCAGCATGATAGTGGTTTTTTCCCAGAGTGAATTCATTTGTTCACTTTTTGATATCCAAAATTGGTCCTCGACCCCTGAACGTGATCCCGACCTAATTTCTTGGGCTTGTAGTCAGACTTCAAAGCTCCAACTTGTTCGATTTTGCTCCAAATTAAATAAATAGCTCATAATCATTTCCTACAAGGCATAAAACACGTAATAAGTATAATTCACTATCATTTAAGCTCAAACTCACATAAAATGTAATAATTAGAGTGCAATACTACGGCTAAAATACGGGTTTCTAGCTTACCATCAACACCCCACATTTAGACTATTGCTCGTCTTCGAGCAATCAACTTCACTTCACCTAGGGACGACCTTTTCATTAAACAACATCCCTAACATATCATGCCAAACAAAGGACTTTATCATAACATCCTCACCTCGGGACTTGACTCAAAAGCACTACGCATTTTTCACAACTTGTTCACTTACTCTAACACAGAGGTCAAAGACTGTACCTTACATTCACAAGTCATGTGCCCTCACACAAAAAAACGAGATTAGTTCCATATACAATAAATTTCAAGGGTAGTTATGACTCAAGATAGAAATAATTCGCTCACTCTCAGAAATAAAATTCATGTGCCATAGAAAACATACCATATGCTTGCCCATGGTGTAATACTCTACTAATTGAGCTTATTCAGTCAAGGATCAAGTAGGACTTTAATTGGTGGTAATGTAGGCTTCGGGTCGGGTAGGATACATTTGGATATAGTGACTACACCTCGCTACGCACTAATACATATACATTAACAATAACACCCCACACTTGTGTGGAACCAAACCCCAACCTTTACATATAATCGCATCAAGCTCCCAATTTCTTTAAGCACAAACACGATGAGAAATGCCAATAACAAGGAATCATTCTCTTTATAATATATACAAATACCAATATTTTTTTCTTTTTCAAGATTTTGATATTCTCTTCTCTTTTGTTTCTTTCAATTCCCTACAAGTGGTTCTCAAAAACCCAACCATACCTCCCCTAGCTTTTACAAACTCATAACACTCAAGTGCTCGATAGAGGTCTATGGTTCAAACAAATAGTCAATTCAAACAAAGTGGTCGGGATCATATTGTGGTTACCAAAGAAATAGGATTATAGGCTCAAAGGGGCTAACTATGATAAACATCAATTAGGTGGGCAAAAGCATATATCTGGCTCGACAAAGAAATGCCTATATCACTTCCTAGACTGAACAAGACTGCTATTTCGCTTAGCAAACACATAATGCAAGTTCTCGACATCAACTGACATGTATATAATATCACAAAAACCTTAATCACACATTGGCACATAACTCACTCAGGATCAGATCTTTCCCGACTCTCTAGTCACAACAATTAAGCAGAGTTACAATCAAGCAATTTAAGGCACTTATCTAAGAGTCAAGAACTAAGCCTTGGTGTCATAAGTAAGGCACTTACCACTCTCAAGGCATATGCAGTCAAGGAAATTGCTTCAAATTAGCACTATGACTCAAGATTCTTTACTCCTATAAAACAAAAAACAAAAATTAACTACACCCGGTTCAAGTAAAATCCCTTAGAAATGAACCACGGTACAAAGAAAACCCAAAGGAGAATTACTACACTACCTAAGAAGGTAAAATAAAATAAAATAAAATAAAACAAAGTACATATTTTTGGATTTTCAAATCTTTTTTATTTTTTTATTTTTATTTTTGTATTTTTTCTCGTTCGACTTCAAATTCCTCAAGAAGCCAGTCGACGCAACCCATCATCGGGAAGAGTCGAAACTAAACAGTTAATTACTAACTATTACAGGCCGATAGAATTCAGATTTATGATTACAGACCATAATGTCTAAGAAAGCAAAAAAATTATCAAACAAAACTAACTGGCAAATAGAAAACAAGTACAAATAAAATCAACAAGGAGCACCCCCACACTTAAGAAATTGCATTTTCTCCAGCGCAAAACAGTCAAACAAGAGCGAAAAGGCAACTCCCTGAGGCCTGTGGCCTACTCCCCATCGACACCCTCAAAAGTGAGCTGGTACTCTTCATCATCAGAGGGAATAGAGTTGGCGTCCCCATCTGATGGCATCTGTACTCCAGCACCTAAGCCCAACCACTATTGCATAACCGCGGAGAGTGGATGGTCCTCCTACAGCTCTGCTAACTCAACATAGACAAATCTCTGACCTACAGGAACAACAACAGCAGGAGGGTCTATCAAAGTTGTGACATCAGAAGGCTTAAGATGTCACAAAACCGGAATTTGCCGATCATAACGGGATTCCTCCTCCACATGATGGGTCCTAAGAAGCCAGGTGATCATACTCAGGAAATATCGGCGGCGGGCCCTAAGTTGTCGTGCTCGAGACATGTGCTCAAGCATAATCTTACCCAGATCAAACTTCGTCCTAGTCAAAATAGCATAAATGAGACACACCTTCGGAGACATCAATGTTGTTCTGGGTAGGCATGATCTTTACATTAATCAAACGGAGAACGAATTTGGTGGAACTCATTAGAATCTCGCGTCCATGTTCCAAGAGATCCCATGCTACACAGCTGACGTCTATTATCAGGATAGGGGGCCCAACGTAGCAACCTCAAAAAAAAATTATGTTAATGCTCCGTGAATCCAATAATCTGGTTTATTACCCGAGAAGAAAATGGAATCATCTTTATTCGCACCTCCACTTCATACACTACATCTAAATTGGCCTCGGGTTTCCAGTTAGCATAAAACTCCTTAAATATGTTCACATTCACCGACTCACCGGGACGAAACAATCTTTCAAAACCCATGTATCTGATGTTGTTGTATACCCCCGAGTATTTCTTGGCTAGCTTATCATCATCAATTGTGACTTCCAGGACGGGACTCAACGACGTAACAAAGGTCTGGTACCACATCTTAACCTGAGCTGGCATAGCCCGAATGCTATACTTGCAACCTCGCACTACATCCGCATTAGGATCAATGCAATCCTCTTTCGCCTCCACTAGGGGGGAGGTGCCGCCTACCTCCTCGACGACTACTAGAGGCAACCTCGGAGGTACCTGTGTTAGAACATTTGCTAGGATGGAGAGACATTGTACCTGCACAAGACGAACAACATTAGCCACAACACTTCAAACATAAACATAACCAAACAGAGTAACCACCCCACACTTATGTTATTGGCATGTTAACAAGTACAATATATATCGGGGATTCAGACTACCCCATTGAAAGCACACCGCGAGTAATCAACAACCCCCCTACCACCAACATAACCTTACAACAACATAACCACGGACTACACTAGTGTAAAAGACAAAATTAAGAAGCTAAACTTGTAATTAAGAAAAAAACATAAGAAATTAGTCTAATCTACTACTACAAAATTTACGATAGAATACAACACTACGCACGTACTTAGCACGAATCGGACACCCCATTTAGCACCTAACAACACATTAGCACAGGGCTGTCAATCAATTAACACTCGTGGCTAACAGGTTAAAGTTTCACAACATACGAACATGACCTCCCACCCCACACTTACCAACTCGCATCACATCCCACAAAGCACTTCCCTTCAAAATTAGCAACACTACACAATTTTATGCCACTAAGGCATTTCAACAAAGACCTTGTGGGAATATCTTTCACCATATTATTTCAATTCAAAATGGGTTAGAATCACCATACAACCACAACAAAAATACCACTCACCGCGACCACAACATCACCACATCTTCCTAATAGCTCAAAGTGCACAATTTTAGATAAAATTTCACCCATTTTAGGCCACTAGGGAACCCCCACCAACCTTCAACATAAATTAATCCTAACACCATAAAAACACACAAAAAATCATCCATAATCATAAGAACAATGAAAACCCACAATTCTATGCTAGAAATTCGGCAAAATGAACAAAATAGGTGAAAATTTAGCATAAAATAAAATAGTTAGAGAACTTAAACTCAAATTAACTAAATTCTACAATTAAATACTACAAGTAAGGGAAGGAGAACTTACCTTGAAATTGGAGTGGTAAAGGTGGGGAGTTGGAGTGGAAGTATTGAAGAAGAAGAAAGGGATTTGGGGTGAGAGAGAGGGAACAGTTGGGAAGTAGTAAGATGAAAGAATGGGAAAAGAAGGAAAGAGGGTTGGGGGTGTTAGAGTTCAAGTTTTAAAAAAATTATAATTAAAAAAAATTACATAAATTTGTAATGCCACATCACTAGGTGCGGCGCGGTAGTGGTATTTTCTAGAGAGTGGGTTCTGTCAAATTTTGCTTGTTTGGCCTAGCGCACCGCCCCATGCGGTGTTGCACGCGGCGCGGTAGGCCGATTTTCTCAGAGTCCCAATTTTATCCACTTTTTAGCCTGCAAGTCACACTCTGACTTTAACTGCAGTAAATTTGTGTTCGATTCATGTTCATTCCTGTTCATTAGGGAACTCTTCTCTTACGTCAATTGTTTCAACCGGAGGTCTCTCGGGTTGATATAGATGATCCGCGACATGATTTTTGTGACCTTCCTATCCTTGATCTCCAAGTCAAACTCTTGGAGCAACAACACCCGCCGCATGAGATAAGCTTGGACTCCTTCTTACTCAACGGATATTTCAAGGCTAAGTGGTCAGTGTGTACAATTCAAGTTTAGATCATACGTGGTAGAAGGTATGATCTAAACTTGTCAAAAGCAATGACCGCAACGAAAAACGCTTTCTCAATAGTGTCATAGTTGACTTGAGCATCATTCAACGTCCTGTTGGCATAGTAAATAGGCCTAAACATTTTCTCTTTCCTTTTCCCCACAACTGCCCCCACAACATCATCTCTAGCATCACACATTATCTTAAATGGCTGGCTCCAATCAAGTGTCACCATAATAGAAGCACTTACAAGCTTTTCCTTTATTAATTCAAATGCTTTTAAGCACTCCATGGTGAAAATAAACTTGACATATTTTGCTAGAAATGCAGTCAACGGTTTGGTAATGCTGGAAAAGTTTTTGATGAACCTCATATAGAACCCATAATGTCCCAAGAAAATCCGTATGCTCTTCACCAACGTTGGTAGAGGGAGCTTAGAAATTACATCAGCCATGGCTCTATCAACTTAAATTCCATGTGCAGTTAATTTGTGTCCCAAGACGATTCCCGCTTTCACCATGAAGTGACACTTCTCCTAGTTAAGAACCAAGGCGTGGCTTCGCAACGTTCAAGCATGAGCGCCAAATTCTTCAAGAAGTCCTCAAAGTAATCACCAAAGAGGGTTAAATCATCCGTGAATACTTCTCGACACTTCCCATTTAAATTAGAGAATGTACACATCATGCACCTCCGAAAAGTGGCAGGTGCATTACACAATCCAAACGACATCTTCTTGTAAGCAACAATACATGACGTTCAAGTGAAAGTAGTCTTCTCAACATCTTCTGGGGCAGTAGGTATCTGATTATAGCCTGAGTACCCGTCCAAGAACAAGTAGCATCCATGTCCAGCTACTTTCTCTAAGATTTCATCAATAAAGGGCAATAGGAAGTGGTCCTTTGTTGTTGCATCATTCAGCCTTCTATAATCAATGCACATTCTCCACCTAGTGACTGTTCTTGTGGGGATCAAATATTATCTTCATTTTTCACCACTATCATGCCACCCTTCTTAGGCACAACTTGTGCTGGACTAATACATTGGCTATCGGAGATGGGAAAAATCACTCTTGTATCTAGAAATTTGATGATCTCCTTGTGCACTACCTCCTCCAAATTTTTGTTCAGATCTAATTGGGGTTGCACTATTGGCTTGCTATTTTCTTCCAATAGAATTTTGTGCATGCAAATGGCTGGACTGATTTCTTGAATATCAGTTATACTCCAGTCAATGGCCTTCTTGTGCTTCTTTAGCAGCTCTACCAGCTTTCGCTCTTGTGTACATGTCAAGTCAGCAGAAATAATCGCAGGTTAAAATTGTTAGTTTTAAGAAAAGCATATTTTAGTGAGTGGGGAGGACTTTCAATTTAACATGAGGCTTAGAAGCCTCCACTTTTAGTTCTTCCACATCAACCACTTGATCCTCAAATTCAAGAGCTTTAGCCTCTTTCCTTATTTAGATATCTTCTTCCTCCACTGTGCTAGATTGGGTAATACACCTCCCTAGAGTATCCCCCACAAGCTTGTCAAACTTCTAGTTTTTAGCTAATTATCCAACAACATCTAGCTTGAAACACGAGTGGACGGATTCCTCATCACTTGGGTATTTCATCATTCTCTTCATCTAGAACACTACTTTTTTGTTGCCCACTATGAGCATAAGTTGTCCCTCATAAATACCAAGGATAGCTATGTTTGTACATAAAAATGGACTCCCTAGAATTAGAGGCACCTACTTGTTCACCACCATATCCACCACAATAAAGTCTACATGAAACACAAAGTTGTCCACCCGCACTAGAATATCCTCAATGATTCTCTCAGATAAAATGGTGGTCTAGTCAGTCAATTCTAGGAATACTGGTATTGATTTGATCACTCCAATCTCACATTCCTGTTTCATGAATACAGAAAGAGGCATTAAATTTATAGACGCACGAGAATCACAGAGATCCTTGTCGAATTTCTCACTCCCCAACGAGCATGGTATGGTGAAGCTTCCTGGTCCCTACACTTTTGGGGAATTTTGTTTTGCAATATGGCGCTGCAGTGGGCATTCATCTTGACCAATGTTGTCTCCTCTAATATTCTCAGCTTGAGTGAGTACCTCTGTGAAGGGGATGTTCACATAAAGTTGCTTGAGCATCTCCAAGAATCGCCCAAAATATTTTGCAAGCTTCTGCCACTTCATCTTGTGAGGGAATGCTAGAGTTGGCATATGTTTACTTTCTTCGATCTTTTTTTGTACTCCACTCTCTAGCCTTTTTTCTCGTCACTCTTTTTCTCTGCTGGTGTCTTTGTCTGCTTGTTAACCACCTCAGGTCTAGCTTTAACCACTAGGTCAGTCAATATTTTTCCACTTCTCAGAGATACAACTTTGATTGTTTCCTTTGGGTTCTTTTCAGTGTCATAGGGAAGAACCCCACGAGCCCTCTCAGATAACAGATTTGCAATTTGCTGATGAATGCCTTCATGAGATCTTTCATACTAGACTTATTTGGATGTTGTGGCTAGTATTGTTGCCTCTGGTGGTTCTGAAAACCTGGTGGTCCTTGACCCTGGGGTCAGAGATTATTTTGCTGCCATGAATTCAAGCTCCCACTAGGTGAACTCCAAGAATAACCGAGATGTATTTGACCCATAGCATTATAGTTGTTTTCGCCGTGATAGTTTTCTCTATTAAAATTCCCCAATGCTTTGACGTCCTCAGTTGATGCTTGACACTCATGTGTAGGGTGTTCCAATCCACAAAAGTCAAATGTTGTTTGCAGCTCATTCTGTACCTTGGCCAATGTCACATTTTTATCTCCTTGGCATGGTGTCCAGATGGGCTTGCATGGATGTGTTGAAGTCCACCTGGTGAACCCCAACTGATTTCCTTTTTTCATTACTCTCAGCCGGCCATAGATTAGCATCCTCAAATCATTCATCAAGGATTAAGACAACCTCCTCTAGAATTTTCTTCATTAGTGGACCTCCACATGCAGTACTCAAAGTTCGTTGCGAGGACGGTTTAAGTCTATCCCAAAAATCATGGAGTTTCATACACAATTCGATTCCATTTTGCTGACACTTTCTGACTATCTCCTTGAATCGTTCCCAAGCTTCAAAAAAAATTTATGTCTCCTTTTTGCAGAAATTGTGGATTTTCTTTCAGAACTTCCCTGTTTTTTGCAGCTGAGAAGTACTTGAATAAAACTTCTTGGTCATATCTTTCCATGTCTTGATAGAACCTGCGGGTAAGCTACAAAGCCATTGCTTTGCTTCATCTTTTAATGAATAGGGTAATGCCCTTAAGTAGACTACATCTGTTGATACTCCATTCTATTAGAAGGTGTTCATGATATCTTCAAAGTCCATCAAGTGAGTATTAGGATATCCATTCACCTTCCCTCTGAAACTGCAGTTGTTTTTGATAGTTTGAAGCAAGCCTTGCTTCAATTCGAAGTTGTTTGCCTCTATGAGTGGGGGTCTAACACTAGACAGACCTTGATTAGAGACTGGCCCAGCATAGTCACCCAATGATCTTCTAGGCATGGGTGTTGCATTCTCAAACTTTCTTCGACCAAAGGACGATTTCGATTAAATCTTCGACCCCCTTCATCGTTGACAGTCTCATTAGCACTTCTTCGTGCAGCTTCTAGTTGTGCTGCCTTTCTTGAAGCTAAGTCTACTCCCATCTTTCTCTTTTTTTTCCATGGTATCTTGAGTCGAAGTTTGACCCAAGTATTCTTTTTTGTTACGTCTCTTTCTTTTCTCAGTTGTCGCGTGTGTTTCTCCAACTCTGGTTCGTAGGGTATCACTTCCTTTGAATCGATTGAGTCATACACCGGAGAAATCAAACATGTATCCTGCACACAAGTAAGAAATGTGAATAAATAAAGTAAAAATTTGACTTGAATTAGTACTAAAAACTACTTTAAACATTATTGATTGCCAATCCATGGCAACGACGCCAAAATTTAACGAACGCAAAACACAACACAAAATTATTGCTCACTAGTAAAAGATAGTATAGTTTAATTATCGTCTCCGCATGGATTGGATTTAAACAGTGTTCGAATAATCTTCAGTTGATTACTATCCAAGAAAATTAACACGTGATTTGATGACTATTACTACAATTACTACTAAAAATTAAGCAAGTGACAATTGATCAAAAATGACAGAAGATGAGCACCGAAGAAATATCAATGAGAGAAATAAGGGTATTTGACTAGATAAGTGCAAGATAATTGACGTGGGATCCAATTCTTGAGTTAATTCGCTTTATAATACTGTTGATTCTCACGAATTCAACAGATAATCAGATTACACTTAAATTTAATGTTCCTCTTTTGATTAAATGTTAATTTTAGTAACTAATCCAATTGAAGCACGGTAAACAATTGCAACAATAAAATGATGGTTAAGATCTAAAGGGTAACTTTTCACGAATATTTCCCTATTTTCTAGTTCGTTTAACAATTCATGTGTCTCGTTAGATTACCTTTGTGAATCACGAATTTAAACTAGAGCATAATATGTAAAGCAATTCAATATAATGCTCCTCTTTCAAATAAGCAAAATAAGAAATAACTCCACAATACGAATTAAAACTCCATCAATTAATTCTAATAATTATCGAGAATCGAATCACTAATCAAGTTATCACAACAATGTATTTGTCATCACCCTAAGAAAAATTACTCCATAACAATGGAGTAATATATCTCAAATAAGTTTAAGAACAAACAAAACATCAAAGCTACTTAATTCGATACATACTCCCATATTGCACCGATTGCAGATTATGTATTTGATGAATTTATGAGTCTTCTTGCCTTTGTTGGTTCTCCAATCTTTCGTAGGTCCAAAAGACCCGTCAAAATCGTGTTTTTGGTGTATTTATACCATGTAGAAACAAGCCCGGACAATACTACCCTTTCCTAGCCGAACTTGGAGATTACTCTACAAAAAAGGCACAATCGCGTCGCGTGTCATGCTGCGTTGTGCGGCGCGGTAGTGAGAATTTACAGAGAGCTCGCATTTTTCTTGTCAAGACACATTTGCACTATCGCGTCGCGCCTCGTGGCGCCCTATGCGGCGCGGTAGTGGTTTTTTCCTAGAGTGAATTCATGCATTCACTTTTTGATATCCAGACTTGGTCCTCGTCCCTCGAATGTGATCCCGGCCTTATTTCTTGGACTTCTACTCAGACTTCAAAGCCTCAACTTGTTTGATTTCTCTGCAAATTACCTAAATAGATCAGAATCATTTCGTACATGGCATAAAACACGTGATAAGTATAAATCACTATTATTTAAGCTAAAACGTACGTAAAATGCAATAATTAGAGTGCAATACTACAGCGAAAACACGAGTTTATAGCCTACCATCAAGTACCGCTGAGGCATTCAGCTCGATCCAATAATCGTGTACACTGCGAGGGTTGACAGGCAGAAACCATAGATGCATCTCATAATACTATCGAGGCAAACGACCTGATCCCACATTGATACTCGTGAGGCGATCAGCTTGATCCCATAGTAATAGTGAAGACTTGACAGGTCACTATCCCCATACATGAATATACGTATGAGTTGTGCAATTCCAAAAAACCTCCAGACAAATACATAAAATAGGGGAGAAATCTATAATATGAAGTGAAATCTCTACTGCTAATCAATTAGCTCACCATACATCAAGAATCATAAGTTCGATACTTTATGTAAGTCTAGTCTCACGCAATATGTATACTAAAACAATTAAATAGGCAACGATAACTCAAATATTATAAATAAAGCATGGCATGAGTCTAAGTCTACTGGAACCTAATCATGAATTCTAGCATACACACGGACACTCGTGATCCTCATACGTGCATATCCCCCACAACATGTAGTGTCATGCCCCTTTTTCTCGCAAAATCGGGTTTCGACATTGACAACTTATTTAAAGGAAGGGTTATTAAAAAGAGAGAGTCGCCACCTAACGGGTTAAGGTGCGTTAGGGCACCTATTTGCAAATGACTCGGGTTTACTATCTTACGTCGGCAGGGATTGGGTAAGGGCTCAAATTACCTTGAGGAGAAGGTGTTAGGAACTCCTTGAGGTCCACAATGGTGGGTCCCGGCCGAACTCGAATTGTGTGAATTAGTCTAAGAGAAAAGAAAATAGTTTGGACAAATAAAGAAATCTTTTGACAGAAATGGGGGGTCCTAAGTTTTTTAGCCTAAAGGATCACCCCGTGCAACATAAATAATATTTCGTAACTCCCTCAAGACGGGGTGTTACTCATATTATTCAGCGAGCACAGACTATCATCTCCGGCTACCCTATTACTATCTTTAAGTTGTTTACCCAAATCGCTTTATTTAATTCTAAGTCGTGCCCTATGCGTGCACTACACGTCCTATGTCTATAGTCCAGGAGGCATTCGGACCTCTATTTCAGGGTGGTTCCATACCTTATTAGGCTGCTTAAAAGGGAAAATACTAAGCGGCGGTCAAAAACAGTTAGGACTTTCAGATGGAAATAAATATAGGCTCAAGTTAGCCTCTGCATTTAGACATCAAATGCACGCCAAACTGATTAGCATTGACAGATTTTATTAATTGCAGGATCCTATAGGCAGGATATCTGGGTGATATTGAATGAACGAGCAGACAATCATGTACAAAGTCAGTTCCTTAGTGCAAATAATAGAACCTACATAAGTTTGCCTACTTATTTTAGCATAACACGATTAAGCCTACTAACATGGTATCTAGGTGTTTTTAAGCGATAGTAAATAGTGGCAAGTCACAAAAACAGATCCAGAATTATTTGTAATCCTATAGCCATTTCTTTCTAGCGAGAGTAACAGCACAACAAACGGACATAAATAACAATTAGACAGATTCAAGCGTGCATTCTATAATTTGATCCAGTTTTAGATCCTATGGGCATGATTTCTATAATTTTATCCAGTTTTAGATCCTATAGACATGATTTCTATAATCTGAACAGTTTTAGATCCTATACACATGATTTCTACAATCTGAAAAAAAATAGTATGTAAGCAGGAATTCACACACATATTAGATCATACCATTTCCTATAAGCATGGTCTATAACAGAACATAATTGAACCAAGCATTAAGTCTATAGGCATGGCTGCCCGTATAAGATTATTAAACATAATAAAGGTACCTATAGGCATGATTTCAAACACATCACATATAATAGCACACTGTTGGTCCTATAGGCAGAATTTCTACCCAAATTTTATTGTAAAATGTAAAATAAGAAACCCTTCGCAATTTCACTAACACCCCAGAATTGTTATTACAAAATAATTATTACATACCAGAATTTAATGAATTACAAAGTAAGTAAAACTATAGAGAGCCTACAGCAGGCCCAAATACACCTGCACATGCTAGGACTTCAACTCACAGTAGCTTCAGAAGTCCATGTTCATAGATACAACATGACCAGTTGTTGAGTGATTCGCCCATATTTTAAGGCTAAGCATACCGAACCCAAATCTCTAGTGTGTCAGAGTTCCCAAGGTCTTCAAGAACCCAGGGTTGTGATCACGCTAGAGAAATTGATCAGAAAGAGCTCAATGAGAGACTAGGGACCAGGTCTTAGTGCGTCAGAGTTCACAAGGGTCTCACATGAACCCTAAGCAGTGCTCACACTAGGGAGGTCAAAAGACATAACCCAGATAGCCTTGACTTTCAGCCGGCTCAGAATGAGGATTCAAAAGGATCAGATAGTAAAGGAATAGGAGGGAGTAGAATGGATTAGGGAACCCACTCAAGGACAGAATCACATATTGATCATATACAAACAAGTAGTAGACATGTTTGAACCTAAGCATACTTAATCAAGTTTTAGGAATTAAAATCAGTCACATGCTAATAAGGCTAGTTCATACACTGATTCATAGTGATAACAGAGAGTTAAAATCAGATTAAGTCATAGAAAGGAAACACATTTATTAGCAGTATGTCAGAAAATGATAAAATTGATTAAGACAGTTACTAGAGGTATCATAATATAATAAGAACAAAGTCAAACATGCCATATTATAATAGGTTCAACAAACAGACTTATAAATCTGTTAAGGCACACATCTATACATGGTCAACCAATCCTCAAGAAAAGGTATGAAAGCATGTTTATAACAAACTTAACTTTAAAAGATAGTCATCAATAACATAGAGTTAAGTAGAATTTCATTAGTCAACTCAAACTAAGTTCAAACATGTCTCAAACTACAAGTAATAGCATTTAGGATAACATAGTCTAATTGCAGTAACACATTGAGCAATTAATCATAATGAAATGGCAGAGGGTATAATAACACCAGTTAAGATGAAACATGGAAGAAAGCAATCCGACAGTGTAGTAAATATCACCAAACAGAAGCAAGAACTTGGAAATTTATGGCCTTGCCTTTCAGCCGACCAGGAATAAAAAACACAGAGTAAGATTATTCAATACAGTAGAAGCACACAGCTTTTGTTTATAGTAGTCTAAAGGTTTTCGAACTTAAAACTTCCCTCTTTTCAAAGGGGAGAGGGGAGGGGTTTAAATAGTACAGAAATTAGAACATGAAGATGGAAAATAGTTGGTTTAAACATCAAAAAAGGCAAGTGGTTAAATCAATAAAATTGAAACCCTAAATTTTAGTTAAAACAAATCCACAAGATTGGCAGAAAATAAGGCAAAGAATCAAATAATGCATATAATAAACATAGAAAAAAAATTATTCACAAGAAGCACAGAATAGAACCGGATTTAGTTTAAGTAAAAAGGGTCTAAAACCCTAATTTTAGGTAAACCCCACAATTGGCAGGGGGAAAAAAGGCAAGAATCACATATTAGCATAAAATAAACATAGACAGGAGGTCATTCAAAAAGAAACATAGAATCCAACCAGATTTGGTTCAACTGAAGAAGATCTGAAACCCTAATTTTGGTAAGTAAAAGAAATCGATAAAATAGGCAGATTCACAAGTGATAGAGTGAATATAGACGATATAATTCTAAAAATCAAAGCTTTAACTAGTTTAGTTTCGAATCAAGAGATTATCTGAAACCCTAACCTTTAGGGTTAAGTACGAACCAGCGAGATACGAGAGAATCGGTACAAAATAATGTGTTTGGACTCAACTTTATCCAAATTCAAGAGGTAAACATCGATTTGGACAGAATAAAAGTGGGGTACTTGCCATGTTTAGGCAAGTACCTAAGTTATTCTGTAGAGAATCACCAAATAAAGGAAAAACACTGAAATGGTAAGTGAATGGGTAAAGAATAAAATTATGAAAGGATTTGGTGGGATTTTAGTGAGGCGGCGGGATAAGGGTTCATCAGAGGAGGGAGATAGAGGCAGCGGATTTGGGAAATGAGGGATAGGCTTTGTGGTTGGAGATATAATGGGTGATCGTTTGTGAGCCGTTAATCATTTTTTATCAACGGTTGGGATTTGAGTAGACTCGGCCGGTTTATTAAATGGGTAAGGGTAGTTGGGCCAGGGTTATTGGGCTTGGGATAATTGGGTCCGAAATTAATTGAAAATTGGGGCCGGATTTTGAATACCTGAATTTAATCAATAAATAATTTGTAAAAATAATAAATAAATAAATAATATCAATTGTGCAGAAAAATGATTTAAAACAATTATTTAATATTACAAAAATATAAAAAGTTATTTTTTGCCTAAATAAAGTAATTATAAGCATGTATGGGCTATTATTGCAAAATATGCAATTTAGCCTTAAAATGCAAATGTAATTATAACAAATGTACTAAAAAACTTTAAAACCTAATAAGGGTGTAAATGATAAGTTTAGATGATAAAATAATCATAAAATAATTTGTAAGGTAAT
The DNA here is from genome assembly GCA_005239495.1 of Nicotiana undulata. NCBI lineage: Eukaryota > Viridiplantae > Streptophyta > Magnoliopsida > Solanales > Solanaceae > Nicotiana > Nicotiana undulata. Next base: position 34,118 of record ML262665.1, read on the forward strand.
TAATAGATATTTATATGATGAAAATGCAGAAATAAATTCATTTAAAGCCTTTAAAATTATAGAAAATTATGAAAAATACGTTTATATGCCTGTATATAAAATGATGATACGTGTGCACCATTTTGAAAGTGTATATATAGATTTGGAAAATATAAGAGGAAAATTAGGTATCAACAGCTGCCCCTCTTTACCCGGGAAGGATGAAAGAGTTGTTGGGTAAAGAAATAATGACCGATTTTGACCTAATGGTGTGTCTTGAAAAATATAGGTCGCACTCTAGTATCTGAGTTTCCTACAAATCCCTGGTTTTACAGGAATCAGGTCATATGTAGTTTTGGATCCAACGATAGAATGAAATAATGGAGTTATTGCAAGAACGTACAAATTATTCTGGATTGGACAAATCGAGATTGAGAATGGTTATGGATACTTTGGTGGGTATCAGATGAGAATGGGTAACGGACGGCGATCACTTACGTTTGAAATAATTGAAAGATATGAACGCTGAATGGAAACTGGAGCGAAGACGGCTCAAGCTAGGTGAACGGTTACTTCTCGGATCACCTGCAAACTCAAAATATGATTCATGCATATATATTATCGCAAAAACTTAAACATGATGAAAATTCCCTTTGGACCATGGAGATCGTCTTTGGAAGGTGAGGATGACGTCCTTAGACCATGACATCTCGGGCCATGAATTGTGCGTTAAAGGATTCGCAGGCCATGAGATGAGGTTCTCGGGATATGAAGATGGTGCCTCTGAACTATGACGCCTTTGAATAATGATGTGAAATATTGAGAGATCCTCAGGCCATGGAATGGTGTCTTCCGGCTATGAGGATGATGCAGACTATGACGCCTTTGGAAAAAATTGGCTATATTTTAGCCCATGAGATGCAGAGGCATAATGCTTGAAATGAAACAAGACAGAGCTTAGTCTTGTGTAATATCAGAGGCAGAGCTTAGCCCCGAGAGAAGAGAATAATGCAAGGTTTGGAATAGAGCAACATTTGTGGGTTATGCCAGGAGAGACAATGCTTAGTCTCGTGCGAGATTGGAGACAATGCTTAGTCTCATGCAGTAGGAAAGGTAGAGGTTAGCCTTATGCAATTGAGGAGGCATGGATTTATGCCAGGAGAGACAATGCTTAGTCTTGTGCGAGATTGGAGACAATGCTTAGTCTCATGCAGTAAGAAAGGCAGAGGTTAGCCTTATGCAATTGAGGAGGCATGGCTTAGCCTCATGTAAGGTGGAGACAGTGCTTAGTCTCATATAATGGGAAGGCAATGCTTAGACTTATGCAGGGAGAAGGAAGAGCTTAGCCTTATGCAGTTGAGGAGGAAGGTCTTAGCCTCATGCAAGGTGGAGACAGTGCTTAGTCTCATGCAAGGGGAAGGCAGTGCTTAGCATTATGCAAGGATGGAGACAATGCTTAGTCTCCTGCAAAGTTGAGACAATGCATAGTCTCATGCAAGGAATAGGTAATAAGTTATATGTGAGTGTTTTCTTAGCTGGAGATGGGTTTGTTGTTGTGAAAACATTGATTCTAAGGTGCGCACGTACTTGTGACATCTCTTGTTCCTGCATTCAAAGATAAATCATGAGTTTTGCGGGGGAGGTTGGTTCGTGCCTTTGTTTTCTTGATTTGATCTACTCTGCATTGAAATCTTGCTCAAGTCACCATAGGTAGCATCTGGCAAAAATAACGTTTTCGAGAAATATGCATGCATAGTTTTTTCAAAACATAGTAATATGCAATTTAAAAAAATTGATTAGATGAACCAGTAATTGTGACACTATCAGAGACATCGCAATCTTCTATCCATTGAATTTTGAGGGTCCTCCTCAAAACTCTACCCCAGTTATCTAGACGAATTTCTGGCTATTTTGCATATAGTGCCGTTGGCTGAACTTGCTTCACAATTTTGAGGGTCCTCCTCAAAATTCTGCTCTAGTTTCTTATTATTGGGAAATTGAAAATTTTATTGTATTATGACCGAACCCACAAGGCTGCCTACGTATCCCCTCTTAAACGGGAATCAGGTCAAGCGTAGTTCAATTATATCATATGAAGACAAACAGTTTACACATAATATCTTTTGACTGCATCTGAGTTGATAGGCTTTGGCCAAATTTCTCCATCCATCTTTGCGAGTATAAGTGCTCCTCCTGTTAGTACCCTATGAACCATGTATGTGATGACCCAAAAGGTCATCTTATGTAAATTTAATTATGACTGTGTTCCGAGGCCCCGAAAGCCTCCGTCAATCTCACCTCGATGTGTGTGTGCAGCCTGGGCGCGTAGCCAGGAAGTCTTTATGTGGAAACTTGATAAAGAGTTGAATTTATGATAATTAATTGAATAAAGTTGACTTTGGTCAATATTTTTGGTAAACGAACCCGGATCAGTGATCTGACAGTCTCGAAAGGTCCGTAGGAAAATATGGGACTTGGGCATATGCCCGTAATCAAATTCCGAGGACCCAAGTCCGAGAAATGAATTTTTAAAGAAAATTGTTTTCTGAAAATAATAAAGGCTTATGAAAATGAACCTTGATGTGAAACTTGTGCTGTCGGGCCCGTATTATGGGTCCGGAGCCCGTAACAGGTTCAATATGTGTTATTTAAGTTATTTCTGAAGTTTGGTAACAAACAGGCTTGATTTGACGGGTTTCGGATCAAAATGGGAAATTTAGAGTTAGTGAAGTTTTGAGGATTTTCATAGAACTTGAAATTTGGTTTGGAATGTGATTTTATGCTACCGAGGTCCGAATGAAATTCCGAGAGTGGGAATAGTTCCGCTATGTCTTTTATGACTTGTCTGCAAAATTTGAAGTCATTCTGAGTAGTATAGACCCGTTCGGCGCAATGAAGTGATTTCTAGAATTTCTTAAGTTCTTAAGTTGATTCAATTTGGTTTTGGGGTTGAATTTTGAGTTTCGTTGTTGTTTTTCATGTTCCGGAAGTTCGAGCGAGTCCGTATCATGAATACAGACTTGTTGGTGTCTTTGAACGGGGTCCCGAGGGGCTC
>ML262665.1:37334-95764 GCA_005239495.1 Nicotiana undulata
GTTGCTACTCTCTGCGATCGCCAGCCTTCAGCTGCGATCGCACTTTGCTTCTGGAGGGCCCTGGGCAATTGCCCTGTGCGAACGCATTGGCCCAGCTGTGATCGCATAGTACAAGCAGCTGGGCAGTGTATTTTTTATACGAGACCTAGCCCATTTTTCCTCCATTTTCATCTTCCTCCCCAAGTTTTAGAGATCTCTTCAAGGGACCTTCCTAAATTATTATCAAGGTAAGTAAATTCCATAGTTTGATGGTTATAACATCAATTCCTAATGAAATTCTCTTCTAAATTATCCCAAAAATTCATGGAAATTGATAGAAATTTAGGGATTTTGGGAAGTTATGAATTATCCAATTTTGCCATGAATTCTAGCAAGAACTTGCATAATTATAATCCTTAGGCTCCGGGTAATTGATTCCTTCAAAAAATTTCGAAATTCGAAGGTGTGGGCCCGAAGTCGAAATTCCGAAAACCTTCAAGAATGCTTAATTTTGGGATTTCTTATTAATTCTGCTTCTTTGAGCTTAGAATTGATTCAATTATACTATATTTGGCTAGTTGCGAGTCGTCGAGTGTAGATTTCGGAGATTCGGGTGCATCCTTGATCCGAGGGGTGATTTCGTCGCGAGGTGAGTCTCTTTTCTAACCTTGTAAGAGGGAATTGTCCCCATAGGTGTTCTACGTGTTGTATGTTTGTGTTGGGGGGCTACGTGCGTACCACGTGACGAGAGTCCGTACATAGCAACTACTATTGTCATGTCCGGGTAGCTTAGGATCACAACATGCCATGTATTCTTCCTTAAATGAACTATATGCTTAGATTCATGCTTTTATATATGTTACCGTTTCCTGAGCTTTCATTTACTTAAATAATTGGAAAGGATTGTGGTGAAATGAACTTTACATTCTGTGTGCGCATGTTGTCGCTTCGTAATTTACATCCCGCGAGCGGTATGTAATTTCCCTCATTGTTATGGGAGCGGGTCGTATGCCACGGCGGATCTATATTTTATAGTGCACTCTTGGTATGGGTCGGTCGATCCCCGGTAGTGCATCGGGATTTAATTAAGAATGCACTTTTGGTGCGGGCCGGTCAATCCCCGGCAGTGCATGGACGAAGTTACACTATGATATGATATGATAACATTGATAGACGCTCTCTTGGTACGGGCTGCTCGATCCCCGGCAGTGCGTAGGAGGGATTATTTTTAAGCATGCACTCTTGGTACGGGCCGGTCGAACCCCGGTAGTGCATAGATATTTCTTCCTCATGACTCCGACCGGTTGTCATACTCCTATGTGCGCATGTCGGTTTGGTACTGTTTTCCTGATTTGTGACTTGATAGATGTTTGGGAAGAGGGACAGGTAAGTTGTTATTGCCTTCAATATTTATTTAGAAACTCTGTATTCTCTTGCAACTGTGGTGCACTGTTTACATGTCTATTGCTTTCCTTATATCATGTTTATACTATCACTGTTAGACCTTAGTGAGTATCGATTCGACCTCTCGTCACTACTTCTTCGAGATTAGGCGGGATACTCACTGGGTACATATTTATTTATGTACTCATGCTGCACTTTCTTTTCTTCTGTACTTGACTGTACAGGTCCGGATGCTGGTATACCTGATTATCAGGCCGGTGCTAGGTATTGATCACGTGACTATACTTCACGGTGAGCTGCTCTTCCTGGCGACTTCCTAGCAGCACCCTGGAGTTTCTTTTGTCATGTTCTCTGTCTATTTCATTCAGACTAAGGCTCTATGTATATTTTAGATATTTTATATTCAGTAGTTGCCCGTGACACTCGTGACACTAGTTCCTGGCACACACGTAGTTTGTATTTTTGGTTTGGGCTGTGTGTCTATATATGTGCTTCGGTTTGGCCCTGTTCCTTTATATTTTCATGATTTTTTTATGTCGTATCATGCTAGCATTATGTTGATTGTTTTAAATTGGTAATTTCTGACATGTTTAGATCAGACGGGCAAGGGGATAACATCTAGTGTCCTCTATATTGGCTTGCCTAACCCCGTTGTTGGGCGCAATCGCGACCAATTAGGATTTGGGTCGTGACAACGTGGTATCAGAGCTTTAGGTTCACGTAGTCTCACGAGTCATGGGAAAACCCAATAGAGTCTTGCGGATCGGTACGGAGACTTCTGTACTTATCTTCAGGAGGCTATAGGGTGTTAAGAAACTCCTCCTTGTTCAGATCCTATCGTGCAATCTATGATGTACTCAAATTGATCTTCTACTCTCCCACAGATGGTGAGGACGCGTGCTTCTCATGTTTCTGATCCAGGGGAGGCCTCTACCCCCGCCGCTCAAGGTCGTGGTAGGGGCAGGGGTAGGGCTCATATTCGAGGTAGGGGACGAGGGCATCCTAGAGCTGTACTAGTTGCACCGCTTGAGGATCCTATTATTGAGGAGCAGGATGAGTTGCCTCCAGTTGCTCCTGCTCCAGCGGATTTTTTGACGGTGCCAGCCGTCCAAGAGGTCATGGGCCGCATGTTGAGATTTATGCACACTATGTCCCAGGCAGGCATACTTCCAGCAAACCATGCTACTTCCAGGTGGGAGGGGGAGTTCAGACCCCTACCGCTCAGGCCACCGGACAGGCAACAGCACATCACACTCTGAGTACACCACCCGTGGGTGGAGTTCATCCTATTGTAGCACAGCCAGATCCCAGGCCAGTCGCAAAGGGTGACCAGCAGAAGATGCTTGATAGGTGGACCCGACTTCGCCCTCCAGTCTTTGGGGGTGAGCGGGGCGAGGATACTAGAGTCACATGGGGTGGACTTCACCACATTTTAGGTTGAGGGTAGAGCTCGCCGTTGGTGGCAGTCATATGTTCTTAGCAGGTCAGCGGATTCTTCTTTTGTTACTTGGAGTCAGTTCACCCAGCTATTCTTGGACAGATACGTTCCACCGTCCGAGAGAGAGGAGCTTCGGGGTCAGTTTGAGAGGTTAGAGCAGGGGCAGATGTCTGTGACGGATTATGAGGCGAGGTTTTTAGAGTTATCCCGCCATGCTCTTATGATATTGCCCACTGATGCCGAGAGGGTGCGGCGATTCATGGTAGGTTTACATCCGGGTATCAGGACCTCCATGGCTAGAGAGGTAGAGATGGGTACCCCATACCAGCTTGTAGTCGAGATAGCTCGACAGATTGAGGGTTACCGTACGAGGAGCAGGGAGCAGGGTCAGCAGGACAAGAGGGCCAGGTTCACAGGTGACTTCAGGGGTGCTCCAACTAGGGGCAGAGGTCAGTTCGGAGGCGGCCAAATCAGTAGGCCTTCATATTCAGCACCTCCACTACCTCCCAGGGGTATTTCAGCGAGGCCTCAGTTTAGTGCCATGCCAGAGCGCTCTTACCATCCACCAGCCATCCAGGGTGAACCCAGCGGTTACTCCAGCCGTCGGACATCCTCCGGTTCTTATTTTAGTGCCTTGTCAGATGATTTTTACCGCCTCCAGCTATTCAGGGTTCTTATTCTTCGGGATAGCAGACTATGGCACCTAGAGGTTGTTTCGAGTGTGGGGCGATGGACCATATGATCAGGCAGTGTCCCAGGTATCGGGGGAAGGCCATGTAGCAAAGTCATCAGCCTATGATTTCAGCACCAGCAGTTCGACCACCTAGGGGTGGGGGTCAAGTTGGCAGGGGTCGTCCTAGAGAGGGAGGTCAGTCAGGAGGGGGTCAGTTAGCTCCAGCTCGTTCTGGGGGAGCTCAGACTTCGGGTGCTTCAGCCAGATTCTATGCTACTCCGCCCAGATCAGACGTAGTGCCCTCAAACACTGTGATTACAGGTATTATTTCAGTCTATGGTAGGGAGGCTTCATTGTTATTTGATCTAGGGTCTACGTATTCATATATCTCAGCATTGTGTGCTCATTTTCTGGATGTTCCTTGTGAGACCTTGGGTTCTCCTTTGTATGTGTCCACTCCTGTGGGCGATTCTGTGGTGGTAGAACGGGTCTACCGATCTTGTGTGATTACCTTCTGTGGACTTGAGACTAGAGTCGAACAGTTATTGCTCGATATGTGATTTCGAGGTTATTTTCGGCATGGATTGGCTATCTCCTTATCATGTTGTGTTGGATTGCCATGCTAAGACAGTTAGATTGTCCTTGCCTGAGTTGCCGAGGTTAGAATGTAGGGGTTCTTCAGTTAGTGCATTCAGTCAGGTCATTTCCTATATAAAGGCCCAGCACATGGTTGGGAAGGGTTGCTTAGCTTATCTTGCTTTTGTGCGAGACACCACCGCCGAGTCTCCTACCATTGATTCAGTGCCTGTCGTTCGAGAGTTTCCAGATGTGTTTCCTTCAGATCTTCATCTTCCAGGCATGCCTCCAGATCGGGATATAGACTTCTGCATTGATTTGGCTCCAGATACTCAGCCTATTTCTATTCCCCTTTATCGTATGGCTCCTAAGGAGCTAAAGGAGTTGAATGAGAAGCTTGAGGAGTTGTTGGCCAAGGGGTTCATCAGGCCGAGTGTGTCGTCGTGGGGTGCTCCGGTCTTATTTGTGAAGAAGAAGGATGGGTCTATGCGGATGTGCATTGACTATCGTCAGCTAAATAAAGTGACCATCAAGAATAAGTATCCTCTGTCGTGCATTGATGATTTGTTTGACCAGTTGCACGGTGCTCGTGTGTTTTATAAGATTGATCTGAGATCAGGTTATTACCAGTTGAAGATTCGGGCTCCTGATGTTCCGAAGATGGCATTTCGCACCAGATATGGCCATTATGAGTTCTTAGTGATGTTCTTTGGCTTGACCAATGCCCCAGCAGCATTTATGGACTTGATGAATAGGGTGTTCAGGCCGTTTATCGACTCCTTCATTATTGTTTTCATTGACGATATACTGATCTACTCACGGAGCCTTGGTGAGCACGAGCAGCATTTGAGAGTTGTGCTTCAGACCTTGCGAGAGAAGAAGTTATATGCTAAGTTCTCCAAGTGCGAGTTTTGGTTAGAGTCTGTGGCATTTCTGGGACATGTGGTTTCCGGAGAGGGTATCAAGGTTGATCCGCAGAAGATTGAGGCAGTTCAGAGTTGGCCGCGTCCTACTTCAGCTTCAGAGATCAGGAGTTTTCTGGGTTTAGCAGGCTATTACCGTCGATTCGTGGAGGGATTCTTCTCTATTGCAGCTCCACTGACTAGGTTAACTCAAAAGAATGCCCTGTTTCAATGGTCAGACAATTGTGAGGCGAGCTTTCAGAAGCTCAAGGCAGCATTGACTTCAGCACCAGTTCTATCATTGCCTTCCGAGTCAAGGATGTATATTGTATATTGCAATGCTTCACGCGTCGGGTTGGGATGTGTGTTGATGCAGGATGGCAGGGTTATTTCTTATGCTTCACGGCATCTTAAGGTTCATGAGAAGAATTATCTTGTACACTACTTGGAGTTGGCGGCGATTGTTCATGCATTAAAGATATGGGCGGCATTACTTGTATGGTGCATCCTGTGAGGTGTACACTGATCACCGCAGTTTGCAGTACTTGCTTAAGCAGAGGGACCTTAATTTGAGGCAGCGGAGGTGGCTTGAGTTGTTAAAGGACTATGATCTTACTATTTTGTACCACCCGGGCAAGGCGAATGTAGTAGCGGATGCTTTGAGAAGGAGAGTAACGAGTATGGGTAGTTTGGCCTACATTACAGCTGAGGAGAGACCTTTAGCCTTGGACATTCAGTCATTGGCCCATCGCTTGGTGAGATTGGACCTTTCAGAGCCTCGTCGAGTTCTAGCTCATGTGGTTGCTCAGTCTTCATTGTTGGGTGAGATTAAGGCTTGGCAGTTTGATGATCCACATCTGGCAGAGCTTCGGGATACAGTGGTCCAGGGTAGAGCCAAGGAGGTTACCTTAGGCGAGTATGGTGTTATGAGACTCCAGGGCCGATTGTGTGTTCCTGATGTTGGTGGCCTGAGGGAGAGGATTCTAGCGGAGTCACACAGTTCTCGGTATTCTATTTATCCAGGAGCGACGACGATGTATCGTGATTTGAAGCAGCATTACTGGTGGAGGCATATGAAGAAGGACATTGTTTAGTATGTGGCCAGGTGTCTTAATTGTCAGCAGGTTAAGTACGGGCACCAGAGTCCAGGAGGCTTGTTTCAGTAGATTCCCATTCCTAAGTGGAAATGGGAGCGCATCACCATGGACTTCGTGGTTGGGTTGCCTCGGACGTTGCGGAAGGTTGACGCGGTTTGGGTCATTGTGGATAGATTGACCAAATCGGCGCATTTCATTCCTGTGGCTACTACTTATACGACAGGGACAGACTGCACAACATGAGGATACTAGAGTCACATGGGGTGGACTTCACCAAATTTCATCTTGAGGGCAGAGCTCGCCGCTGGTGGCAGTCATATGCTCTTAGCAGGCCAACAGATTCTCCTTCTGTTACTTGGAGTCAGTTCACCCAGCTATTCTTGGACAGATACGTTCCACTGTTTGAGAGAGAAGAGATTCGGGGTCAGTTTGAGAGGTTATTCAGCACTTCAGGTACGATGCTACGTCAGTTCAAGGACGAACGTTTGTTTTAGAGGGGGAGATTGTGATGACCCAAAAGGTCATCTTATGTAAATTTAATTATGACTCTGTTCCGAGGCCCCGAAATCCTCCATCAATCTCACCTCGATGTGTGCAGCCTGGGCGCGTAGCCGGGAAGCCTTTATGTGGAAACTTGATAAGGAGTTGAATTTATGATAATTAATTGAATAAAGTTGACTTTGGTCAACATTTTTGGTAAACGGACCCAGATCCGTGATCTGACGGTCCCCGAAGGTTTGTAGGAAAATATGGGACTTGGGCATATGCCCGGAATCGAATTCCGAGGACCCAAGTCCGAGAAATGAATTTTTAAAGAAAATTGTATTCTGAAAATAATAAAGGCTTATGAAAATGAACCTTGATGTGAAACTTGTGCTTCCGGGACCGTATAATGGGTTCGGAGCCCGGAACAGGTTCAATATATGTTATTTAAGTTATCTGTGATGTTTGGTAAGAAACAGGCTTGATTTGACGGGTTTCGGATCAAAATGGGAAATTTAGAGTTAGTGAAGTTTTGAGGATTTTCATAGAACTTGAAATTTGGTTTGGAATGTGATTTTATACTACCTAGGTCTGAATGCAATTCTGAGACCGGGAATAGTTTCATTACGTCATTTATGACTTGTCTGCAAAATTTGAAGTCATTCCGAGTAGTATAGACTCGTTCGGCGCAATGAAGTGAATTCTAGAATTTCTTAAGTTCTTAAGTTGATTTAGTTTTGGGGTTGAATTTTGAGTTTCGTTGTTGTTTTTCATGTTCCGGAAGTTCGAGCGAGTCCGTATCATGAATACAGACTTGTTGGTGTCTTTGAACAGTGTCCCAAGGGGCTCGGGTGAGTTTCGGATCCCTCAAAGTTAATTCCAAAACACCAAAAAATTTCTGTCTAGTTTTCTTCAATGCGTTTGCAGGCAATCAGCTGCGATCGCACAAGAGGGTGGTCCTGGGGTGGAAGAATGACATGTGCGATCGCACAGGTCTATCCGCGATCGCACAGGGTATGCTTTGGCTGGGGCCTTTTTGTTCTCCGCGATCGCATACCTCACCCCCGCGATCGCACAAAGCTGCCTACCCCCCCCCCCTGCTGCTACTCTCTGTGATCGCCAGCCTTCAGCTGCGATCGCACTTTGCTTATGGAGGGCCCTAGGCAATTGCCCTGTGCGAACGCATTGGCCCAGCTGCGATTGCATAGTACAAGCAGCTGGGCAGTGTATTTTTTATACGGGACCTAGCCCATTTTTCCTCCATTTTCATCTTCCTCCCCAAAGTTTAGAGATCTCTTCAAGGTACCTTCCTCCATAATTATCAAGGTAAGTAAATTCCATAGTTTCATCGTTATAACATCAATTCCTAATGAAATTCTCTTCTAAATTATCCCAAAAATTCATGGAAATTGATAGAAATTTAGGGATTTTGGGAAGTTATGAATTATTCATTTTAACCATGAATTCTAGCAAGAACTTGCATAATTATGATCCTTAGACTCCGGGTAATTGATTCCTTCAAAATTTTCGAAATCCAAATGTGTGGGCCCGAAGTCGAAATTCCGAAAACCCTCAACAATGTTTAATTTTGGGATTTCTTATTAATTCTCCTTCTTTGAGCTTAGAATTGATTCAATTATATTATATTTGGCTAGTTGCGAGTCGTCGAGTGTAGATTTCGGAGATTCAAGTGCATCCTTGATCCGAGAGGTGATTTCGTCGCGAGGTGAGTCTGCTTTCTAACCTTGTAAGAAGGAATTGTCCCCATAGGTGTTCTACGTGTTGTATGTTTGTGTTGGGGGGCTACGTGCGTACCCCGTGACGAGATTCCATATGTAGCGACTACTATTGTCACGTCTGGGTAGCTTAGGACCACAGCATGCCATGTATTCTGCCTTAAATGAACTATATGCTTAGATTCATGCTTTATATATGTTACCGTTTCCCTGAGCTTTCATTTACTTAAATAATTGGAAAGTATTGTGGTGAAATGAACTTTACATTCTGTGTGCGCATGTTGTCGCTTCATAATTTACATCCCACGAGCGATATGTAATTTCCCTCACTCTTATGGGAACGGGTCGTACGCCAAGGAAAATCTATATTTTATAGTGCACTCTTGGTATGGGTCGGTCGATCCCCGGCAGTGCACCGAGATTTAATTAAGAATGCACTTTTGGTGCGGGCCGGTCAATCCCTGGCAGTGCGTAGGCGGGATTATTGTTAAGCATGCACTCTTGGTTTGGGCCGGTCGATCCCCGACCGTGCATAGCTATTTCTTCCTCATGACTCCGACAGGTTGTCTTACTCTTGTGTTCGCATGTCTGTTTGGTACCATTTTCCTGATTTGTGATTTGACAGATGTTTGGGAAGAGGGACAGGTAAGTTTTTATGGCCTTCAATATTTTTAATAGGAAACTCTGTATTCTCTTGCAACTGTGGTGCACTGTTTACATGTCTACTGCTTTCCTTATATCCTGTTTATACTATCACTGTTGGAGCTTAGTGAGTATCGAGTCGACCTCTCGTCACTACTTCTTCGAGATTAGGCGGGATACTCAATGGGTACATATTTATTTATGTACTCATGCTGCACTTTCTTTTCTTCTGTACTTGACTGTAAAAGTATGGAGGCTGGTATACCTAATTATCAGGTCGGTGCTAGGTATTGATCGTGTGACTATACTTCACGGTGAGCTGCTCTTCCTGGCGACTTCCTTGCAGCACCCTGGAGTTTCTTTTGTCATGTTCTCTGTCTATTTTATTCAGATTGAGGCTCTGTATATATTTTAGATAGTTTATATTCAGTAGTTGCCCGTGACACTAGTTCCTGGCACACACGTAGTTTGTATTTTGGGTTTGGGTTGTGTGTCTTTATATGTGCTTCGGTTTGGCCCTGTGCCTTTATAGTTTCATGATTTTTTTATGTCGTATCATGCTAGCATTATGTTGATTGTTTAAAATTGGTAATTTCTAACATGTTTAGATCAGACGGGCAAGGGGATAACATATAGTGTCCTCTATATTGGCTTTCCTAACCCCGTTGTTGGGCGCCATCGTGACCTGAATTAGGACTTGGGTCGTGTCAATGTAGGGTCCTTACAAGTTGGGTGAGAATTTTCCTTTGGCTTCATCCTTATATGGAAAGATCCGTTTTAGCACCAGCTGCCCCGGTGTGAACAGTCTAGGTTTGACCCTTTTGTTGAAATCTCTAGACATTATGTTCTGATAGAGTTGACCATGACACACCGCATTCATTCTTTTCCCATCGATGAGAGCTAATTTTTCATAGCAGTGTTTCGTCCATTCTGCATCATTGAGTTCAGCTTCTTGTATGATTCTCAAAGAAGGGATTTATACCTCGGTGGGGATGACGGCTTCAGTACCGTAGACCAATAGATAAGGGGTTTCTCCGGTCGATGTGCGAACTATGGTACGGTATCCCAATAAGGTGAATGGCAACTTCTCATTCCATTGCTTGTGATTCTCTACCATCTTCCTTAGTATCTTCTTAATGTTCTTGTTGGCGGCCTCCACGGCTGTGATGACCCAAAAGGTCATCCTAAATAAATTTAGCTAAATCTATATCCCGAGGCTCTGAAAACCTCTGATAATCTCACCTCGATATGCGTGCGCATCCCGGGCGTGTAGCCGGGAAGCTTCTATGTGAACATTTTATGAAAATGAAATTTTTGTAACAATTAAATGAATAAAGTTGACTTTGGTCAACACTTTTGGTAAACGCACCCGGACCCGTGATTTGACGGTCTCGGATTGTCCGTAGGAAAATATGGGACTTGGGAGTATGCCCGGAATCGAATTCCGAGGTCCCAAGCCCAAGAAATGAATTTTTAAAGAAAATTGTTTTCTGAAAATAATAAAGGTTTTTGAAAATGAACTTTGATGTGAAAACCGTGTTACCGGGCTCGTATTATGGTTCCGGAGCTCGGAACAGGTTTGAAATATGTTATGTGACTTATCTGTGAAATTTGGTGTAAAACATACTTGAAATGACGTGTTTCGGATCAAAATTGGAATAATTAAGCTTTATGAAATTTTAAGGAAATTTTGAGAGTTTTGAGGTTTAATTTGATGATTTTGATGATATCTTGGTGATTTAAATGCTTGAATAAGTCCGTAGGATGTTTTGGGAGTCGTGTGTGTCTTTAATTATGAGCCCCGAGGGCTCGGGTGAGTTTTGCGTACCTAACGAGGTGTAAATGAGTCAAAATTCTGGTGTTTTATCTCAGTTTCTTGTGTCTGGTGTTTCCTTCACTGCGATTGCAGCCATTTATTCGCAATCGCATAAGCTTAGGTGAAGGGGTAACTGGGTTGCACTATGCGATCGCATCTCGTCCTCCGCGATCGCATAGTGTGTCAGTGGAGTCAGGTGGGGGCTGGGTAGTATCTCTCTGCGGTCGCACCTCTCCCTCCGCGATCGCAGAGGTGTGTGGACTGGCCCTTCTGCGATCGCATCTTGCCTTCCGCGGTCGCATAGTAGGAAATCGTATAGCTTACACGGGATTTTTCATATTTCACCAACTTCTTCTTCTCCAAGACCCCATAGGCGATTCCTAAGCTAGTTCTCCTCCATAACCATTTGGGTAGGTGATTCTAACACTAATTTCTTCCTTTTTCCTTCATCAATCACTAGAATCTAGGTCTAATAACATGAAATCTAGGTAGAGTTAGGGCTTATGGGATTTTGGGTAATTCAACCTCAATTTGGGGTCGAATTTTAAAACAAATTATATATTCTAACTCGTGGGGGTATGGGTGATCGAGTTTTGGTCCGAGCCTCGTGTTTGGACCAAGTGGGCCCGAGGTCGAATTTTGGAAATTTTGGAAGAATGATAGGAATTGTGTATTTAGGCTATGGGATTGTGTTATTGAGTTATTATTGATATACTTAAGTTAATGATGCCTAGATATTGTTGTTTCGGAGTTGAATTCAAAAGGGAAGGCGGTGTTAGAGGGTTGATTGCTATATTTTGGACCCGAGGTAATTGTCTTGCCTAATTTTGGTGAGGGAATAGGTATTGTATGCTATGTGCTAAGTGTTTATCATGTTCAATGCATAGGTAAGGTGACGAGTACCTATGCATTGTGTGTCAAGCATGCCCGTGAGTCTATTTTTGATAAAAATCTTGTTATTACTTCCATGTTCGTTATATTATGAACTTGTCTCTACTTGGAAGCCGTTATGGTTGGAAATCTTGGTTGATGAACCTATGATGTATTGGTTTGATTGAAAACTCAACTGTTAGGGATATATTTGAAATGATTGATTATAGCTGAGACCCTTGCCGGGCACTTGTTGTGAAATTGATTGATGTTTTCCCCTTGCCGGGTTATATTAAACTGTATTTCCACTATGATGTATTTCCTTACCATTATATCTGTTATTGTTTGGTGAGGAAGAGTGTAAATCACGAAGGGTGATGTCGTGCCATGATATTTGATTACATTGCATAGTGAGAGAGAGAAAGTAAAGCACGAAGGGCGATGTCGTGCTATGATTTATATTGATTATAAGCACGAAGGTTAATGTCGTGCCATGATTTATACTGCCTTACATTGTACATTGCATTGTGAGGAAGAGAGTAAAATCATGAAGGCTGATGTCGTGCCATGATTTACATTGATTATAAGCATGAAGGTTAATGTCGTGCCATGATTTATACTGCCTTACATTGTACATTGCATTGTGAGGAAGAGAGTAAAAGAACGAAGGGTGATGATGTGCCATGATTTACATTGATTAAAAGCACGAAGGTTAATGTCGTGCCATGATTCACATTGATTGCATCATATTTTGCATAGTAAGGACGAGAGTAAAAGCACGAAGGGTGATGTCGTGCCATTATTGTTTTTCTGGCTTTAACATTTAATTCATTAGCAATTGTGTTAAAGCCTTTCTCGTTTTCCCCTGTATGTCAATTTAACTGCTTCATCTCACTTGTTCCCCTTCTATTGCTCCCGTATCCCTTACTTGTCTGCTTATTTCTTGCCTTGTCTTGTCCTTGTTACCCGCTGTAGAATAGGACAGGTTATCGTTGTTTTCAAGTCTAGCCTCGTCACTACTTCGGCCGAGGTTAGGCTCGGCACTTACTCAGTACATGGGGTCGGTTGTACTTATGCTACACTGCACTTCTTAATGTTGTGCAGATCCCGCATCCGGACCCAGTGGACCGCATTGAGGGAGTCACCTTCAGTCCACCCAGAGCTTCAAGGTATACCCGCTGGCGTTCGTGGGCCTTGGTGTCTCTCCTACCTTTGGATTCCTTATTGTCTTATCTTTTCCCTTAGTTTCAAGACAATGATGTACTTCTTTTCAGACTCTGTATTTAGCACTCTGTTTAGACAGTTCGTGAGTTGTGACACCCCGGTTTTGGGCTTATGCGACGTTATGTATTTTACTATTTCACTTTGCATTTTCGAATTTCTATTACATTTCCGCTATTAAAATTCTGAAGTATTTCGTTATCTTTGTTAAGAATTTTTTTTTTTTAAGGTATTTTCTTTACTACTATCGAATTGGGTTACAAAAGTTAGATTATTGGTGCAAGTTGGCTTGTCTAGCGGGTTCAACATTAGACGCAGTCACGGCCTGAAGGGTGGGATTTCGGGTCGTGACAACGGCTCCATTCATTTGGGGCCGGAATGCTGTGGAGTTTTTGTGCTTGATTTTGAAGGTCTTGCACATGGCTTTCATTAGATCACTGTTGAGATTGGCGGCATTATAAGTGATGATGGATTTTGGAACTCCAAATCGGCAAATAATACGTTCCTTGACAAAATCTGCGACGACTTTCTTGGTTACAACTTTGTAAGATGCAACTTCAACCCATTTTGTGAAGTAATCTATAGCCACTAGAATGAACATGTGCCTGTTTGAAGCGGCGGGCTCGATTGGTCCAATGACATCCATTCCCCAAGCGGCACAATGACAAGGTGCGCTTGTTGCATCAAGTTTATTTGGAGGTACCCTTATCATATCTGCGAGTATCTGGCACTGATGACATTTCTGGACATATCGAATGCAGTCTATTTCCATAGTCATCCAAAAGTATCTGGCTCTAAGTATCTTCTTGGCTAGGACGAAACCATTCATATGTGGGTTGCATGTTCCAGCGTGTATCTCTCAAGCATTTTGGAGGCTTCCTTGGCGTCAACACACCGTAATAGCCCTAGATCTGGAGTTCTTCTATACGGAATTCCTCCACTCTGGAAGAAATGGTTAGACAACCTCCGAAGTGTGCGTTTTTTAGTATGGTCTGCATGCTCTGGGTATTCTCCTTTTGCCAAATATTCTTTGATATTGTGGAACCATGGATTCCCATCTGTTTCTTCTTCAACATGAGCGGCTGATTATGAATCCTTACCGGAATGGGATCAATGGAATTCTTGTTCGGGTGTTGTATCATAGAAGACAAGGTAGCTAGTGCATCTGCGAATTCATTCTGGATTCTGGGGACATGCCGGAACTTTATCTTCGTGAACCTCTTCATCATCTCTTGTACGTGATGCAGATATGGTAGTATCTTAGTGTTCTTTGTAGCCCATTCTCCCTGTACCTGGTGTACCAGCAGGTATGAATCACCAATCACCAGCAATTCTTGGATATTCATATCAACAGCTATATTGAGCCCTAATATGCAGGCTTCATACTCCGCCATATTAATGGTGCATGGAAACCTGAGTTTGCAGACATCGGGTAATGTTGACCGGTTCCTGACACTAAAATAGCTCCGATACCGACTCCTTTGAAATTTGCAGCTCTGTCGAAGAACATTCTCCAACCTTCGTAGGCTTCAGCAGTATCCTCTCCTAAAATTGACACTTCTTCATCAGGAAAATACATTTTCAATGGTTCGTATTCCCTTCCAACAGGATTTTCCGCAAGATGATCTGCCAATGCATGTCCCTTGACTGCCTTATGAGTTACATAGACGATGACAAATTCACTTAACAATATTTTCCATTTGGCCCGCTTTCCTGCAGGCATAGGCTTCTGAAAGATGTACTTCAAAGGATCCCTCCTCGATATGAGATATGTGGTATAAGCACAGAAATAATGCCTCAGTTTCTGGGCTATACATGTTAGAGCATAGCAAGTGCATACCAGCAGAGAGTACCGTGCTTCGTTGGGTGTGAACTTCTTGCTCAGATAAAATATGTCCTTCTCTTTTCTCCCTGTCTCATCATGTTGTCCCAAGACATAATTGAAAGCCCCATCTAGTACGGAAAGGTGAGTAGCAGTGGTCTTCCAGGTTATGGCGGGACTCGGACTGGTGGTGTGGACAAGTACTCCTTGATTTTGTCAAAAGATTTTTTGCAATCTTCTGTCCAACTGGTGGTGACATCCTTCTTCGGTATTCTGAAAATCGGCTCACATATCATAGTTGATTGAGCTATGAATCGGCTGATATATTTGAGACGTCCCAAAAAACTAATCACGGCCTTCTTGTTCTTTGGCGGTGGTAACTCTTGGATAGCCTTGACTTTGATGGGACTAACTCAATTCCTTGGCGGATGACGATGAATAATTCTCCTATTTACTTAGTTATTTCGTCCTACTTGAAGAAATCCTAAAATTCACCCCCGGGCCCGCATGCTCGGATTTCGAAAACTTTCGAAGAAAACTCTTACCCATAACCTAAGGACTGTTAATATATGATTTTTGTATGATTTCATGGCTAGTTAACAGGTAATTCCCTAAGTTTTCATAAAGCCCTAGGTTATTACTCTAACCCTTGATTCCCACTAATTAGAAGGTTAATTTAACTAGGAATTCATGCATTAAACTAATATTATGGTAGAATTCACTTACCTTTTAGTAGCTAGGTCATAGGGTTCCTTTCCAAGCTCTCAAGGTCATCTATGGTGGAAAGAAATGGAGTCAAATGAACAAATCCCGTGTTTTAAAGAACTCACTGCCTACAGTGGTTCCGCACCTGCGGCTCAAGGACCGCACTTGCGGTCTCGCACCTGCGAGTAAATACTCGCACCTACGGAATTGGACATGGAGACCAGGGCTCGCACCTGCGGAGAGGAGCCCGCACCTGCGATAAAAGGGCAGCCCACCTGAAGCCGCACCTACGAGGCTTGGACTGCAGGAGCAGTCCCGCACCTGCGACTGGGCAACCGCACATGCGGTCACACCAGATCAGGTGCACCAGCAACTGCTTCAGCTGGTTTTTGGCCTCGTTTGGTGCTCGAGAGGCACCTGGGCCCACCCGAGCCCCCGTCCAAATATACCAACAAGTCCCAAATCATAATACGGACTCGCTCGAGCCTTCGGAATACCCAAAACAACGTTAAAACTCAAAATCACACCTCAAAACCCCTAGAATCAAACTTAAGAACTTTAAGTTCTTGAATTCGCTAACAATGCGCCGAACCGAGCTATACTACTCGGATGACCCCAAACTTTGCGAGCAAGTCATAAATGACATAACAAACTATTCCCGGTCTCAGAATTTCGTTCAGACCTCGATAACACAAAAACACGTTCCAAACCAAAATTCTTAAACTTAAGGAATCATATTTCACTATTTGGCGCCGAAACGCTCCTGAGTCATCCAAAACCCGTTCCGGACACACGTCCAAGCCCTAAATCATCATACAAAGCTACCGGAACCGTCGAAACTCGATTCCGAGGTCGTTTACTCAAAATGTTGAGCAAAGTCAAACTTGGCCAAAAAGGTCAACCTTAAGGAACCAAGTGTTCCTATACCACTCCAAACACTTCCGAATCCCGAACCACCCGTCCCCACAAGTCATAAATCAGTGAAAGAAACTACGGGAAGTCTCATTCAGGGGATCGGGGTTCTAAAACGCAAAACGACCGGTCAGGTCGTTACATTATTCCTACTTGTTTCGAGTTAAATACAGGGATTTATATATATATATATATATATATATTGATCGAAATTGGGGAATTTTCGGTAAAAACCCTTGAAATGGTATTTTTGGTTTTGACCATGAAATTGGACATGGAATTAGCAATAAGTTATATATTTGAGTTCTTGGTGCTATGGGTAATAATTATCTTCGAAAAACATTTGGAATCCATACACGTGGGCCCGGAGTTGACTTTGTTGATTTTTCGAGCGGAGTTGAAAATTATTATAAATTGATTAATTATGAGTATTAGAGTATATTTTTATTGGTTTGCATGTTGTTTGACTAGTTTCGGATCGATGGGCATCAGCTTTAGGTGGTAGAGATACGTTGGAGCTAGTTATGGGACTTCAGAGCGAGGTAAGTCTTATGTCTAACTTTATGAAGGGGAATTTACTCCGTATGTGTTATATTTTCAAAATAGTTTACATGAATCATCGTTTGATATACAAGCATATACAAGTAGTTTTCATAATTTTCTATAATTTTAAAGGCTTTAAATCAATTTATTTCTGCATTTTCACTATATAAATATCTATTAATTACCTTACAAATTATTTTTATGATGCTTTTATCATCTAAATTTATCATTTACACCCATATTTAGGTTTTAAATATTTTTAGAACATTTGTTATAAATTATATTTGTATTTTTTAAGGCTAAATTGCACATTTTGCAATAATATGCCATACATGCTTATAATTACTTTATTTAGGCAAAAAATAACTTTTTATATTTTTGTAATGTTAAATAATTATTTTTAATCATTTTTATGCACAAGTGATATTTTTGTTATTTATCTATTATTTTTACAAATTGTTTATTGATTAAATTCGGGTATTCAAAATCTGGCCCCAATTTTCAATTAATTTCGGACCCAATTATCCCAAGCCCAATACCCCTGGCCCAACTACTCTTACCTATTTAATAACCCGACCATGTCCGCTCAAATCCAGCCGTTGATAAAAAATGATCAACGGCTCACAAACGATCACCCCTCTTCCTTATATCTCTTCCCCCAAACCCTATCCCCCATTTCCCAAATCTGCCGCCTCTATCTCTCTCCTCCGATGAACCCTAATCCCGCCGCCTCACTAAAAAAAACCCCAAATCCCGTTCCTAATGGGATTCTTTCCCATTCACTTATCATTTCGATGTTTTTCCTTTATTTGGTGATTCTCTACACAATAACTTAGGTACTTGCCTAAACATGGCAAGTACCCCACTTTAATTCTGTCGAAATCGATGTTTACCTCTTGAATCTGGACGACCTTGAGTCCAAACGCGTCATTTTGTACCGATTCTCTTGTATCTCGCTGGTTCGTACTTAACCTTAAAAGGTTAAGGTTTCCGATTCTCTCACGATTCAAACCTAAACTAGTTCAATCTTTGATTTTTAGCATTATTTCGTCTATATTCACTCTATTACTTGTGAATCTGCCTATTTTGTCGATTTCTTTTTACTTATCCAAATTACGGTTTCAGATCTTCTTCAATTGAACCAAATCTGGTTCGATTCTATGCTTCTTTTTGAATGACCTCCTGTCTATATTCATTTTATGCTAATATGTGATTCTTGCCTTTATTTTCTGCCAATTTTGTGGTTTACCTAAAATTAGGGTTTCAGACCCTTTTTACTTGAACTAAATCCGGTTCTATTATGTGCTTCTTGTGAATAATTTCCCGTCTATGTTCGTTATACGCATTATTTTATTCTTTGCCTTATTTTCTGTCAATCTTGTGTATTTTTTTTACCTAAAATTTAGGGTTTCAATTTTATTGAATTAACCACTTGCCTTTTTTGATGTTTAAACCAACTATTTTTCATGTTCATGTTCTAATTTATGTACTTTTAAACCCCTCCCCACTCCCCTTTGAAAAGGGGGGAGTTTTAAGTTCGAAAATCCTTAGACTACTATAAACAAAAGATGTGTGATTCTACTCTATTGAATAATCTTACTTTGTTTTTTTTTTATTCCTGGTCGGCTGAAAGCCTTGGCCAGAAATCTCCAAGTTCTTGCTCCTGTTTGGTGATATTTGCTACACTGTCGGATTCCTTTTTCCCCTGTTTCATCTTAACTAGTGAGTTATTAGACCCTCTGCCATTTTATTATGATTAGTTGCTCAATGTGTTAGTGTAACTAGACTATGTTACCCTAAATGCTATTACTGGTAGTTTGAGACATGTTTGAACTTAGTTTGAGTTGACTAATGGAATTCTGCTTAACTCTATGTTATTGATGACTATCTTTTAAAGTTAAGTTTATTAAAAACATGCTTTCATAACTTTTCTTGAGGACTGGTTGACCATGTATAGATGTGTGCCATAACTGATTTATAAGTCTGTTTGTTGAACCTATTATAATATGGTCTGTTTGACTTTGTTCTTACTATATTATGATACTTCTAGTAAATGTCTTAATCAGTTTTAACATGTCCTGACCTACTGCTAATCAATCCGTTTCCTTTCTATGACCTAGTCTGATCTAAACACTTTGTTATCACTATGAATTTGTTTATGAACTAGCCTTATTAGCATGTCACTGATTTTCAATTCCTAAAACTTGATTAAGTATGCTTAGGTTCAAACATGTCTACTACTTATTTGTATATGTTCAATATGTGATTCTGTCCTTGAGTGGGTTCCCTAATCCATTCTACTACCTCATATTCCTTTACTATCTGATTCTTTTGAACCTCATTCTAAGCCGGTTGAAATCCAAGGCTATCTGGGTTCTGTCTTTTGACCTCCCTAGTGGGAGCACTGCTCAGGGTTCATGTGAGACCCTTATAAACTCTGACACACTAGGACCTGGTCCCTAGTCTCTCCTTGAACTATTTCTGATCAATTTCTCTAGTGTGAGCATTGCCCTGGGTTCTTGAAGCCCTTGGGAACTCTGACACACTAGAGATTTGGGTTCTGTATGCTTAGCCTTAAAATATGGGCGAATCACTCAACAACTTGTCATGTTGTATCTATGAACATGGACTTCTGAAGCTACTGTGAGTTGAAGTCCTGGCATGTCCAGGTGTATTTGGGCCTGTTGTAGGCTCCCTATAGTTTTACTTACTTTGTAATTCATTAAATTCTGGTATGTAATAATTATTTTGTAATAACAATTATGGGGTGTTAGTGAAATTGCGAAGGGTTTCTTATTTTACATTTTACAATAAAATTTAGGTAGAAATCCTGCCTATAGGACCAACAGTGTGCTATTATATGTGATGTGTTTGAAATCATGCCTATAGGTACCTTTATTATGTTTAATAATCTTATACGGGCAGCCATGCCTATAGACTTAATGCTTGGTTCAATTATGTTCTGTTATAGACCATGCTTATAGGAAATGGTATGATCTAATATGTGTGTGAATTCCTGCTTACATATTGTTTTTTTCAGATTGTAGAAATCATGTGTATAGGATCTAAAACTGTTGAGATTATAGAAATCATGTCTATAGGATCTCAAACTGGATCAAATTATAGAAATCATGCCTATAGGATCTAAAATTGGATCAAATTATAGAATGCATGCCTGAATCTGTTTAATTGTTATTTATGCCCGTTTATTGTGTTGTTACTCTCACTAGAAAAACATGCCTATAGGATTAAGACAAATAATTCTGGATCTGTTTTTGTGACTTGCCACTATTTACTATCGCATAAAAATACCTAGATACCATGTTAGTAGGCTTAATCGTATTATGCTAAAATCAGTAGGCAAACTTATTTAGGTTCTATTAATCGCACTAAGGAACTAACTTTGTACATGAATGTATGCTCGTTCATTCAATATCACCCAGATATTCTGCCTATAGGATCCTGCAATTAATAAAATCTGTCAATGCTAATCAGTTTGGCGTGCATTTGATGTCTAAATGCAGAGGCTAACTTGAGCCTATATTTATTTCTATTTGAAAGTCCTAACTGTTTTTGACCGTCGCTTAGTAATTTCCCTTTTAAGCAGCCTAAGTTAAGGTATGGAACCACCCTGAAATAGAGGTCCCAATGCCTCTTGGACCATAGGCATGGGACGGGTAGTGCACGCATAGGGCACGACTTAGAATCACATAGAGCGATTTAGGTGAACAACTTAAATATAGTAATCGGGTAGTAGGAGATGATAGTCTGTGCTCGCTGAATAATATGAGTAACACCCCGTCTTGAGGGAGTTACGCAATATTATTTATGTTGCACGGGGTGATCACCACCGCAACCTACCCCCGATCCACAGAACTCAACCAATGATCACCACTACACCCATATCCCCGGTATCCATCAGAATAACCCTATATATGTAGAAACTCTACCTCACCCCACTCAACAAACCCCATACATACCAGAATCTGCCGAGAAGGACCTTCTCATCAAGAATATGGAAGAGGAACTTAAGAAACTTACAAGCCGAGTCTAGGGTATCGAAGGGGGTAAAGGCATCGAGGGTTTAAACTATGAAGATTTATGTATTCAGCCAGACGTAGAAATGTCGGAGGGTTACAAACCTCCCAAGTTCGAGATGTTTGATGGAACAGGTGACCCAAGGTGCATCTAAGGACATACTGTGACAAGCTCGTAGGAGTTTCAAAAGATGAAAGGATCCACATGAAATTATTCATGAGGAGCCTCACTGGAGACACCTTATCTTGGTACATCAGTCAAAATCTAAAGAAATGGGTCAGCTGGGTAAGCATGGCATCGGATTTCATGGATCGATTCAAGTTTAATACGGAGAATGCACCATACGTCATCTATATACTGAATCTCAAAAAGAAGTCAACAAAGACTTTCCGCGAGTATGCTACTCGGTGGAGATTGGAAGCTGCGAAAGTAAGACTGACATTGGAAGAAGAGTAGATGAACAAGTTCTTTGTCTGGGCCCAGGATCCACAATACTACAAAAGGTTAATGGTTATCGAGAATCACAAATTCTACGACATCATCAAATTGGGGGAAAGGATTGAAGAAGGAATCAAGAGCGGAATGGTAACTAATTTTGAGGCATTACAAGCTACAAACAAAGCTTTGTAGTCAGGGGGTATATCCAAAAATAAAGAAGTAGGGGCTGTGATGGTGGCCCAAGGTCCAAAATTTCTTCTTACATACCAAACACCTCCACCTACATATTAGCCTTCACCTTCTAGATATCCGCAAACTGCCTATCATTCATATAACACCTAGGCTGCATATTATCACTCACCGCCAGCCCTCCAAGATTACCATAAATCCAGACCAAATTTCGACTGCAGGCCGCCTAGACAATATACCCCTATTTCTGAACCTATTGATCAATTATGCGAGAGATTGAAAGTTGCTGGATATATCACCCTTATTCCCGTTGTTGCCATGGATAACTCTTCTCAATGGGTCAATCCAAATAAAATATGTTCCTATCACTCCGGCATGAAAGGTCATACCATCGATGAATGTCGCACTTTTAAAGACAAGATACAATCATTAATTGATACCAAGTTCATACAAGCAAAGTAGGCAACACCTAATGTCATCAACAATCCCTCCCAGATCACAGGGGTGAGGGGGTGAATGTGATAGAAACTGAAGAAGAATGGGACCCGGAAGGGTCAATTGGGCTTATTCGAGAAGGGGATGACTCAAAGAAACATGTGGTCACTCTTACTCCTATTGTGGTACAGATACATCCACCAATCAAAGTTGAAGTAGCCTCACCGACCCCATTCGAGGTGGAAGTAACAACACATGTAGCTACACCTGCTCAGTATGAAGTAGAAGTGACCCCACCCTTCACTTTAACTGTAGCATCCACACCGTCCTTTAAATCCAATGTTGTACCTTGGGACTATGTTGCAGAAGCAAGGAGAAAAGGAAAAGCAAAAATGGAAGAATCTGGTGCAGCACAAGGGATGACCAGGACTGGTAGAGTTTACACACCTGAGCGCTTAGGAGGAACAAGTAAAGAAGCAGCTTCCAAGCATCCCATCATTGAGACTGACCTTGATGATCTTTGGAGAAAGGTGCAAGCAAGGGAATATTCTGTATGGACCATCTGAACAAGACCATTGCTCATATATCCATTTTATCACTATTGCAGAATTCTGAAGCACATAAGAATTCCTTGATGAAGGTATTAAACGAAGCTTACGTACCCAACAATATCACCAGCGGGGAAATGGATAATATGGTAGGACAAGTACTGGAGAGCCATAAAATCACTTTTCATGAAGACGAATTTCCACCAGAAGGATTAAGCCTTAACAGGGCACTACATAACACAGTGCAATGTGAGGATAAATTCGTTGCTAGGGTTTTGATATATGGAGGTTCCAGTCTCAACATCTGTCCATTAACAACTTTGAAAAGATTGGGCAAATGATTGCATGAAATACGGGAAGGAACTAAGAACGTGAAAGCATTCGATGGGTCTCAAAGGGCCACGATTGGGGAAACCAACCTCTGTTTGCAGATGGGCTTAACTTGGTTTGATGTCAAATTTCAAGTACTCGACATATCCGCCTCATACAACTTATTGTTGCGACGACCTTTGATACATGCCGTTGGGGATGTGGCATCTACTTTGCACCAGGCTGTAAAGTTCGAATGGAATCATCAGGAAGTAATCATTCATGGAGACGGGAGGAAACCCATTTATACCAATCAAATTGTTCCGGTCGTGGAAAATAGAAGGAAATTGGGAGGAGAGACTTATAGCGTGTCAATGCAATCGAGAAAGACAAGTGGTGGAGCAGAAAAATAGAAAGCATACTAGCATGGGCAGGGTATGAACCCAATAAAGGGCTCGGGAAGAATCTCCAAGGCATCGCCAAACCGATACAGCTAAAACGTCACGACACGACTTTTGGATTGGGATATCAGTACACCTGGCATGAGTATCAAAATTGGTCACCACCATGGCGCGGTCCTTACTACCCTCTTGAACAGTCGATATCGCACTTGAGCCAATCTTTTCATCAAAATGATTTGGGGATCCGAAGAGGACGAGGTGCTAGCTGGTGTGAGGAATTTATTTCTAGAAGAGGAAGACATGGATTGCAGTGCAATAGTTGAGGAGGTTGAGTGTTGATGCCCTATTTTTCCCTACAATATTTTTTAGATGCATATATACCTTAAAACTATGCATTAGCATCAATTGCCATTTTTTCCATAATTTCTACACTTTTAAATTAATTTGCCCTAGCATTTTGTTTTATATAAATAATTAAAAAAATTCATCACAAATAATTTTTAAAAATTTCTTGATTTAATATTACTATTTATGGACCTATTAAGTTCAAATTATTTCATAAATGGCCAGATTGGCACTTTTTGATTACAATTGCAATAACTTTACAATTGTAGCCCATGCATACATTATTGCTTTGTTTTACCAGAAAATGGTCCATTATGTTTTTAAAAATACTAAATAATTATTTTAAAACATTTCTATGCATGAAAATTATTTTTTATAATTTGTTAATTATTTTATAAATTA
Organism: Nicotiana undulata; assembly: GCA_005239495.1. NCBI lineage: Eukaryota > Viridiplantae > Streptophyta > Magnoliopsida > Solanales > Solanaceae > Nicotiana > Nicotiana undulata. Next base: position 61,259 of record ML262665.1, read on the forward strand.
ATTTTACTCAATTATTTGAGTATTTAATAAGTATCCCCTTTATTTCTCATCTTTAACCTCTCTAACCAGCCCAAACCCTTTTTTAAAATACAGCCCAATCCCTTAGGCCCAAATAATTAACCTGCCCGACCCATACCCTGGCCAATCCTGATCGTTGATCATTTTTTATCAACGGTCCAGATCACCCTTCCCTTAAATAAACCCGAATGACCCCCCAAACCCCTCTCACCCGCCGTCACCTTCTCTCTTCTCTCTCAACTCTCTCTACCTAAACCCTAGTTTTCAAGCGTCGTTACAAGCTCATCCTCCATTATGTGATGTTTCTATTAATATTTATCAATGGGTTGATGTTTTATTATTACTATCTTTCATATCTTTCTCTCTACAGCATTACTATTTCTTATCTTGATGAACTAACGACTGTGACATGTAATGAGACAACGCAAATAAGGATAGTGACTTGGAATATATAGAAGAAGAAGATGTGATACCTGAGGAAATTGTCAGAGAAGTTGAGAATTTTGAGAACAAACCTAAGTCCAATCTAGATGAAACAGAAATAGTCAACTTGGGAGATTCCGAAATAGTCAAAGAAACCTGCATAAGCATTCACTTGTCACCATCAGAAAAGGAAGAGTACACTCGTTTCTTGAGAGAGTATGAAGACATTTTCGCATGGTCGTATGACGATATGATCGGGTTAAGCACATCTATAGTAGCTCACAAGCTACCTACCAATCTGATGTGTCCACCAGTAAAGTAGAAACTCAGGAAGTCAAGTCAAACATGAGTCTAAAAATCAAGGAAGAACTCACCAAGCAAATCAAAGCTAAGGTCCTCAGGGTAGTTGAATATCCAACTTGGTTGGCCAACATTGTGCCAGTTCCAAAGAAAGACGGTAAAGTCATGTTGTGTGTCGACTATCAGGATTTAAACAGAGCATGTCCCAAAGATGATTTCCCACTACCAAATATACACATACTGACCGATAATTGCGCCAAACATGAACTTCAATCCTTTGTTGATTGCTTCGCGGGTTATCATCATATTTGGATGGACGAAGAAGATGCCAAGAAGACAACTTTCATCACACCATGGGGAGTGTACTGTTACAAATGATGTCGTTTGGTCTAAAGAATGCGGGGCCCACCTACATGAGGGCCATGATAACTATTTTCCATGACATGATACACAAGGAGATAGAAGTATATGTGGACGACGTCATCATCAAATCCAAGAAAGTCGCAGATCACATAACGTATTTGAGAAAGTTCTTTGACCGACTGAGGAGGTACAATCTGAAACTGAATCCCGCAAAATGTGCCTTTGGAGTTCCTGCCGAAAAATTGTTAGGACGTACTTTAGAATATAAATTGATGAACTTGTGTAACATTTGACTAGTTTCGAGTCCTTGGGAGACGAGTTCGGAGTTTCGGGCGCATTCTTGACCCGGAGAGTAGGTTCTACACGAGGTGAGTCTCCTTTCTAACCTTGTAAGAAGGAATTGTTCCTATAGGTGAATTAAATGACTATGTGTTAATGTTTGCGGAAGCTACGTACGTACAAAGTGACGAGAGTCCGTACGTAGCAACTATTATTGTTATGTCCGGGTAGTTAGGCCCACATCATGCCTTGTGTTCTTCCTCGAAATGAATTATGTGCTTATGAATTCATGTTATATGCAGCTTGTTTCCCTGAGATCATGGAATTTTGTAAATTAAAGGAACGCCCTCTGAAAAGTAAATTAAGAAGATATTGTGTGTGCATGTGACCGCTTCGCAATTTACATTCCGCGAGCGGAGTGTTATTTCCCCCACTCTCATGGGAGCGGGTCGTACGCCACGGCGGATTGAAAGATACATTTATGGTTCGGGTGGTTCGACCCCTGGCAGTGCACAGATATGGTTATTATGATGGCTCAGGCCGGTTGTCCTTATCCCGTATGCGCATGCTAAATTGTTAATGATTTCATGGATATTGAATTGACGGATACTTGGGGGGGAAATGAAGTGGTAATTGTTTAGTTACTTCCACTATTTATTTGATTTGCAGTTACCTTTAATGTTTACTGCTTTATCTTCCTCGTATGCATAATGCTTTTATCATATCCTGTTAAATTATATTATTGGACCCTAGTAAGTGCCAATTCGACCTCTCGTCACTACTTCTTCGAGATTAGATGGGATACTCACTGGGTACATATTTATTTATGTACTCATGCTACGCTTATATACTTATTTGTACAGGTTCTGAGACTGGTGCATCTGGTTATCAGACCGGAGCTCGATTCTGATTATAGCTGGACCTGACTTCACGGTGAGCTGCTTATCCTGGCGATCCTCGGCAGCACTATGGAGTCTTCTTTTGTTATTTCCCGTCTATTACTTTCAGACAGTGGGACACTTCTATTGTATCTTTTGTATATTCTGTTAGTATGCTCGTAGGACTTATGACACTAGTTCCTGGCACACATGTGGTAGATGTTATGGTTTACGGTTCTGTATATATATCGGCTCATGCCTTTTTATGACTGTTTTTGTTCAAATTGGCTAATTACCCCTTTTCATTTAATGTTTTAAGCTTCAAAACTTGTCACGCGATAGAATGTTTATAAATAGGGGGAAATCCTTAGTGATTTAAGTGTTGGCTTGCCTGACCCCGGTGTTGGGCGCCATCACAACCTAAGTTAGGATTTTGGATCGTGACAACATGGTATCAGAGCTCTAGGTTCACGTAGGTATCACGAGTCACGGGCAGACCTAGTAGAGTCTTGCGGATCGGTATGGAGACATTTGTATTTATCTTCATGAGGCTATAGGGTGTTAGGAAACCTCTTTTTATTCATATTCTATCGTGCAGTCGATGGTGTATTAAATCTCACTCTTCTATTCTCTCACAGATGGTGAGGACGCGCGCAGCTGACATTCCAAACCCGGGAAATGCCGCTACCCCCACTGTCCCAGGCTGTGGTAGAGGCCGGGGGAGGGCACCGACCCGAGGTATGGGACGAGGGCGTCCCAGAGATATTCCAGTTGCACCACCAGTGCAGGCCCCCATCATAGAGGAGCAGGGCGAGGTGCCCCCAGCAGATCCCGCTCCAGTGGACTTTATGACGGCGACAAGCTTCCAGGAGGTCATGGTTCGTATGATGCGCTTTGTGGACACTATGTCCCAGGCTTGCTTATTTCCAGCGGATCCTGAAGCATTTCAGACGGGAGGGGGAGCCCAGACCCCTACCACCCAGGATGTAGGTTAGGCAGCAGCAGTACATTATACCCCGGGTACACTGCCTGTGGGTGGGGTCTAGCCTGTAGCAGCAGCACCTGAGCGCAGATGGAACCAAGTGTTCCTATACGTAGAAGTTATTGGACAGATGGACCAGATTGCACCCTCCTGTCTTTAAGGGTGAGTAGGGCGAAGATGCCCAGGATTTTATTGACAGGTGCAGGGACAGACTGCACAACATGAGGATATTAGAGTCCCATGGAGTGGACTTCACTACCTTCCAGTTAGAGAGCAGGGCTCGTAGATGGTGGCATTCCTATATCCAAAGCAGGCTGGCAGATTCTCCTCTTATCACTTGGGGGAAGTTCACTCAGCTATTCCTAGACAGATATATCCCCCCCTCTAAGAGGGAAGATCTACGGTATCAGTTTGAGCAGCTAGAGCAGGGACAGATGTCAGTGACAAATTACGAGGCTAGATTTTCAAAGTTGTCTCGCCATGCACTCATGATACTACCCACTGATGCCGAGAGAGTGCGGAGATTTGTAGCGGGGTTGCATCCAGGTATTAGGGCCAACATGGCCCGAGAGGTGGATATGAGGACTCCTTATCATCTTGTGGTGGAGATTGCTCGCAGGATCGAGGGTTATCGGTCGAGGAGCAGGGAGCAGGGGCAACAGGATAAGAGAGCCAGATTTTCCGGAGATTTTAGAGGTGCCCCAGTTAGGGGAAGAGCTCTGTTTGGTAGGGGTCAGCCCATCAGTCCCCCATATTCAGCACCCCCAACACCTCCCCGAGGTATCCCAGTGAGGCTTCATTTCAGCAACATGCCAGAGCGTTCCTATCGCCCTCTCACTATTCAGAGTTCCTCCGGTGGTTATTCTAGTTATCAGGGATCCTACGGTCCCTACTTCAGTGCTATGCCAGAGGGTTCACATCGCTCTCCAGCCATTTAGGGTTCTTCTTCATGGCAGCAGGCTATGATACCTGGAGGTTGTTATCAGTGTGGGGATCTAGGTCATATGAAGAGATTTTGTCCCAGGCTTCAGGGCAAAGCAGTGCAGTAGGGTTATCAGCTTGTGGGTCCAGCACCAGCAGTCCGGCCACCCCGAAGTGGAGGACAGGACAGTAGGGGTCATCCTAGAGGTGGAGGACAGACAGGGGGAGTTCAGTCAGCTCCTATTCATTCTGGTGGAGGTTAGTCGTTCGGCGCTCCAGCTAGGTTCTATGCTATTCCGGTCAGATCAGATGTAGTGGCCTCAGATGCCGTGGTTACAGGTATTACTTCAGTATGTGGTAGAGAGGCATCGGTGTTATTTGATCCAGGATCCACCTATTCATATGTTTCAACCTTATTTGCTCATTTTCTAGATGTTCCTTGTGAGTCCTTAGGTTCTCCCATATATGTGTTCACTCTTGTGGGAGATTCTAAGGTGGTAGACCGGATCTATCGATCTTGATTGATCACCTTTTGTGGGTTCGAGACCAAAGCGGACCTTTTATTGCTCGACATGGTTGATTTTGAGGTTATTCTAGGCATGGAGTGGCTATCTCATTATCATGTCATGCTAGATTTCCATGCCAAGACAGTTACTTTAGTCATGCCCGAGTTTCCTAGACTGGAGTGGAGAGGTTCCTCAATTAGTGCAGCCAGTCGGGTTATTTCATTCTTGAAGACTCGACACATGGTCGAGAAGGGTTGCCTGGAGTATCTTGCTTATGTGCGGGACACCACTGTCGAGTCTCCGACGATTGATTCGGTACCAGTGGTTCGAGAGTTTGTTGATGTATTTCCTTCAGAACTTTCGGGCATGCCTCCAGATCGTGATATTGATTTCTGCATTGATGTAGCTCCAGGCACTCAGCCTATTTCCATTCCCCTGTACCGTATGGCTCCGAAAGAGTTGAAAAAGTTGAAGGAGCAGCTTGAGGAGTTGTTGGCTAAGGGGTTTATCAGACCGACTGTTTCGCCGTGGGGTGCTCCGTTACCATTTGTAAATAAGAAGGATGGGTCCATGCGGATGTGTATTGATTATCGCCAGTTGAACAAAGTCACTATTAAAAACAAGTATCATTTGCCGCGCATCGATGATTTTTTTGACCAGTTGCAGGGTGCTCGGGTGTTTTTTAAGATTGATCTGAGATCGGGTTATCATCAGCTGAAGATTCGGGACTCGGATGTTCCGAAGACTGCTTTACGTACGAGATATGGTCACTATGAGTTCCTGGTGATGTCTTTTGGCTTAACTAATGCCTCGGCGACATTTATGGACTTGATAAATAGGGTGTTCAAGCCGATATTGATTCTTTTGTCATTGTCTTCATTGATGACATTCTGATTTACTCACGTATCCTGGGAGAGCACGAGCAGCAATTGAGAGTTGTGCTCCAGACTTTGCGAGAACAGAAGTTATACGCTAAGTTCTCCAAGTGTGAGTTTTGGTTGGATTCCGTGGCGTTCTTGGGACATGTGGTATCTGGAGAGGGTATCAAGGTTGATCCTAAGAAGATTGAGGCAGTTCAAAGTTGGTCGCGTCCTACTTCAGCTACGGAGATCAGGACCTTTTTGGTCCTAGCAGTCTATTATCGCCGATTTGTGGAGAGGTTCTCTTCTATTGCAGATCCATTGACTAGGTTGACTCAGAAGAATGCCCCGTTCCGATGGTCCGACGAGTGTGAGTCGAGCTTTCAGAAGCTCAAGACAGCATTGACCTCAGCACCAGTTCTGATATTGCCTTCCGGTTTTGGGATGTATACGGTGTATTGTGACGCTTCACGCGTTGGTTTGGGATGTGTGTTGATGCAGGAAGGGAGAGTTATTTCTTATGCTTTGCGCTAGCTGAAGGTTCATGAGAAGAATTACCCTATGCACGATTTGGAGTTGGCGGAAATTGTTCATGCTCTGAAGTTTTGGAGGCACTACTTGTATGGGGTGTCCTGTGAGGTTTATACAGACCACCGCAGCTTGCAGCACTTGTTCAAACAGAGGGATCTTAATTTGAGGCAGCGCAGGTGGCTTGAGTTGCTAAAGGATTATGACATCACCATTCTTTATCATCCGGGCAAGGAAAATGTGGTAGCAGATGCCTTGAGCAGGAAGGCGGAGAGTATGGGTAGTTTGGCTTATATTGCAGCAGAGGAGAGACCTCTATCCTTGGACATTTAGTCCTTGGCTAATCATCTGGCGAGATTAGACCTTTTATAGCCTCGCCGAGTTCTAGCACATGTGGTTGCTCAGTCTTCGTTATTGGGAGAGATTAAGGCTCGGCAGTTTTATGACCCATGCTTGGCAGATATTCGGGACACAGTGGTTCAGGGTGGTGCCAAGGAGGTTACCATTGGCGAGGATGGTGTTCTGAGACTTCAGGGTCGTTTATGTGTACCTAATGTTGATGGACTAAGGGAGAGGATTCTAGATGAGGCACACAGTTCACGGTATTCTGTTCAACCTGGTGCCACGAAGATGTATCATGATTTGAAGTAGCATTTCTGGTAGAGGCAGATGAAGAGGGACGTTGTGGAGTATGTGGCTATATGTCTTAATTGCCAGCAGGTCAAGTATGAGCACCAGAGGCCAGGAGGCCTATTTTAGCATATGCCAATTCCTGAATGGAAGTGGGAGCGCATCACTATGGACTTCGTGGTTGGGTTACCTCGGACTTTGTGGAAGGTTGACGCGGTTAGGGTCATTGGATAGATTGACCAAGTCGGCGCATTTCATTCCAGTGGCTACTACTTATAATTCTGAGAGGTTAGCCCAGATCTACATTCGAGAGATAGTCCAGTTGCACGGTGTGCCGGTGTCCATTATATCAGATCGAGGTCCTCAGTTCACCTCTCACTTCTGGAGAGCATTGCATAGTGAGTTGGGTACCTATATAGATATAAGCACAACATTTCACCCTCAGATCGATGGTCATTCGGAGCGTACAATTCAGATATTGGAAGACATGATCAGGGCATGTGTGATTGATTTCGGAGGTCAGTGGGACCAGTTCTTGCCTTTGGCTGAGTTTGCTTACAATAACAATTATCAGTCCAGCATCGAGATGGCTCCATTTGAGGCTTTGTATGGTCGGCGATGTCGTTCTCCTATTGGGGGGTTTGAGCCTGGCGAGGCTAAGTTGTATGGCACTGACCTGGTGAAGGATGCTTTAGAGAAGGTAAAGTTGATTCAGGAAAGGCTCCGCGCAGCACAGTCCAGACAGAAGAGTTACGCGGATCAGAAGGAGCGTGATGTATCATTTATAGAGGGAGATAAGGTCTTGTTGAAGGTCTCACCGATGAAGGGTATTATGAGGTTCGGGAAAAAGGGCAAGCTGAGCCCACGGTTTATAGGTCCATTCGACATATTGAGGAGAGTTGGAGATGTTGCTTATGAGGTTGCTTTGCCTCCCAGTTTATCAGGAGTTCATCCGGTCTTTCATGTATCCATGCTCCGAAGGTACCACACCGACTTCTCTCACGTGGTTGATTTAGCACCATTCAGTTGGATGAAAAGTTGGGCTACGAGGAGGATCCAGTTGCTATTATTGATAGACAGGATCGCCAGTTGAGATCCAAGAGAGTTTCTGCTGTGAAGGTCCAGTGGAGGGGCCAGCCAGGTGAGGAGGCGACTTGGGACTCCGAGGTGGATATGCGGAGCTAATATCCCCACTTATTCAGCACTTCATGTATGATTCTAGACTCGTTCGAGTACGAACGTTTGCTTAAGAGGTGGAGAATGTAACGACCTGACCAGTCGTTTTGCGTTTTAGAACCCCCGATCCCCTGAATGAGACTTCCCGTAGTTGCTTTCACTTATTTATGACTTGTGGGGACGGGTGGTTCAGGATTCGGAAGTGTTTGGAGTGGTATAGGAACACTTGGTTCCTTAAGGTTGGCCTTTTTGGCCAAGTTTGACTTCAGTCAACATTTTGAGTAAACAACCTCGGAATTGCATTTTGATGATTCCGGTAGCTTTGTATGATGATTTCAGACTTGGGTGTGTGTCCGGAACGGGTTTTGGATGACCCGGGAGCATTTCGGCGCCAAATAGTGAAATATGATTCCTTAAGTTTAAGAATTTTGGTTTAGAATGTATTTTTGTGTTATTCAGGTCCGAACAGAATTCCGAGACCGGGAATAGTTCCGTTATGTCATTTATGACTTGCTCGCAAAGTTTAGGGTCATTCCGAGTAGTATAGGTCGGTTCGGCGCATTGTTAGCGAATTCAAGAACTTAAAGTTCTTAAGTTTGATTCTAGGGGTTTTGAGGTGTGATTTTGAGTTTTAGCGTTGTTTTGGGTGTTCCGAAGGCTCGAATGAGTCCGTATTATGATTTGGTACTTGTTGGTATATTTGGATGGGGGCTCGGGTGGGCCCAGGTGCCTTTTGGGCACCAAACGAGGCCAAAAACTAGCTGGTACACCTGATCTGGTGTGATCGCAGGTGCGGTTGCCCAATCGCAGGTACGGGACGGCACCTGCGGTCCAAGCCTCGCATGTGTGGCTTCAGGTGGGCTACCTTTTTCTCGCAGATGCGGATCAAGATCCGCAGGTGTGGGCTCCTCTCTGCAGATGCGAGCCCTGGTCCCCTTGTCCAATTTCGCAGGTGCGAGACCGCATGTGCGGTCCTTGAGCCGCAGGTGCGGAACCACTGTAGGCAGTGAGCTCCTTAAAACACGGGATTTGTTCATTTTACTCCATTTCTTTCCACCATAGATGACCTTGAGAGCTTGGAAAGGAACCCCACGACTTAGCTACTGAAAGGTAAGTGAATTCTACCCTAATGTTAGTTTAATGCATGAATTCCTAGTTAAATTAACCTTCTAATTAGTGGAAATCAAGCGTTAGAGTAATAACCTAGGGTTTTATTATTTAGGGAATTACCCGTTAATTAGACATGAAATCATATATTAACGATCCTTAGGTTATAGGTAAGAGTTTTCTTCGAAAATTTTCGAAATCCGAGCATGCGGGGGTGAATTTTAGGATTTCTTAAAATAGGACGAAATAACTAAGTAAATAGGAGAATTTCATACTTTTGAATATAAATTGATGAACTTGTGTAACATTTGACTAGTTTCGAGTCCTTGGGAGACGAGTTCGGAGTTTCGGGCGCATTCTTGACCCGGAAAGTAGGTTCTACACGAGGTAAGTCTACTTTCTAACCTTGTAAGAGGGAATTGTCCCCATAGGTGAATTAAATGATTGTGTGTTAATGTTTGCGGAGGCTACGTACGTACAAAGTTACGAGAGTCCGTACGTAGCGACTATTATTGTTATGTCTGGGTAGTTAGGACCACATCATGCCTTGTGTTCTTCCTCGAAATGAATTATGTGCTTATGAATTCATGTTATATGCAGCTTGTTTCCCTGAGATCATGGAATTTTGTAAATTAAAGGAATGCCCTCTAAAAAGTAAATTAAGAAGATATTGTGTGTGCATGTGACCGCTTCGCAATTTACATTCCGTGAGCGGAGTGTTATTTCCCCCACTCTCATGGGAGCGGGTCGTACGCCACGGCAGATTGAAAGATACATTTATGGTTCGGGTCGTTCGACCCTTGGCAGTACACAGATATGGTTATTATGATGGCTCAGGCCGGTTGTCCTTATTTCGTATGTGCATGCTAAATTGTTAATGATTTCATGGATATTGAATTGACGGATATTTGGGGGGAAAATGAAGTGGTAATTGTTTAGTTACTTCCAGTACCTATTTGATTTGTAGTTACCTTTAATGTTTACTGCTTTATCTTCCTCGTATGCCTATTGCTTTTATCATATCCTAATAAATTATATTGTTGGACCCTAGTAAGTGTCAAGTCGACCTCTCGTCACTACTTCTTCGAGATTAGACGGGATACTCACTGGGTACATATTTGTTTATGTACTCATGCTACGCTTCTGTACTTAATTGTACAGGTTCTGAGGTTGGTGCATCTGGTTATCAGACCGGAGCTCGATTCTGATTATAGTTGGACCTGACTTCACGGTGAGCTGCTTATCCTGGCGATCCTCGGCAACACTATGGAGTCTTCTTTTGTTATTTCCCGTCTATTACTTTCAAACACTGGGACAGTTCTATTGTATCTTTTGTATATTCTGTTAGTATGCCCGTAGGACTTGTGACACTAGTTCTTGGCACGCACGTGGTAGATGTTATGATTTACGGGTCTGTATATATATCGGCTCATGCCTTTTTATGACTGTTTTTGTTCAAATTGGCTAATTACCCCTTTTCATTTAATGTTTTAAGCTTCAAAACTTGTCACGCGATGGAATGTTTAATTAAAGAGGGGGGAAATCCTTAGTGATTTAAGTGTTGGCTTTCCTGACCCCGGTGTTGGGCGCCATCACGACCTGAGTTAGGATTTTGGGTCGTGACAAATAACTTATGATATATGGAAAAAATGGTCTTCAAGAATCGCCCCAAATCGCCTCGCATGTGCTCCAAGAACTTAAAAGTGAGAAATGAGCTCAAAATCTCGAAATTAGATGTTAAATAAACCTGCCAAGCCTCCTTTGGGATCGTGGTCATTAGCCATATGATCGCGGTTAACAAATGTTCCAGCATCGTTTTCTTTATCACGATCACGGCCAAAATCTTGCGATCGCGATGTACAAATTTTGTTTTCTTCTTCACAAACACCAGTCGATATAATGGTCATAACATTTTGCACAAAATTCCAAATGATAAATGGTTTAATTTTGTGAAAACCAGATTCAGGGTAATATAACTTTCATTTTTGGATCATCCACAAATTCCTTATATACTACAAGATATAAGCTCCCTAAGTCAGACCACTGATATCATAAATTCCTTCTATGTGATCACGACCTTCCTTCCAAGATCGCGATTCACAAGTCCTGGAATGCAACTTTCTTTACACGATCGCGGCCCAGACCTCCATGATCGCGACTCACACCCCTGGTATTAGATATCGGCAGTTCAAAAGGGCCTAAAAGTGGGCTGAAGCAACCCAAAAATGCACCTGAGGTCCGAGGAACACTGTCCAATAACAAGTTTATATATCCTTTGTAAACTTGTTCAAAGGCTCGGAACACGAACTACAACATCAAAACCAAGAATTGATAATCAAACTCAATTTCTTAAACTCTCTCAACTTTCATGCCTTCATGCTTTGTCGAACGCGTCAGAATCCCACTTAGACATTCTGGAATGACGCCAAATTTTACGTACAAGTCATAAATCACAATATGAACCTATTCCAAGGCTCTGAATCCCAAACGGACTTCGATAACACCAAATCCCACTTCAAATAAAACTTAGAAAATTCTAAAACCTTCAAAATGCTAACTTTCTACCTTAGGTGTCTAAACGCTCTTGCACCATCCGATGCTCAACCCGAACATATGCCAAAGTTCAAAATCATCATTCAAACCTATTGGAACCTTAAGATCTCGATTCTGAGGTCGTTTACTCAAAAGTCAAACCTTGGTCAACTCCTCCAACTTAAAGCCTCTGAATTGAGAATTATTGTCAGAAACCCGAAATTCAACTAGTCATGATGGCACCTAACCCAACCCGCTAGGTAAGCCAATTAACAACTATCCAATTCCAATGAAATTTAATAAGACAATTAAGTAAAAGAAAATATATAAATCATATACATTTCCCAAGGACTGGTAGTACAAATCATGAGCTTCTAAGAATAGAGTTTACAAAGCTGAAATGAAATAAATACATAGTCTGTTTGAAAAGTACATAAACAGAGTTTTATAGATCTATGGCTACCACGAATAAGAGGCAGCTACAACCGGGACGCATATACATCTTAAATCCAGCTCCCATCGAACACAGCAATATCAGCAGCCAACATCTGCAAGCAAGGTGCAGAAGAGTAGTATGAGTACAACTGACCCCATGTACTCAGTAAGTAACAAACCTAGACTTAGGTTTAAAGTGGTGACGAGCTAACACAAAGGTCGGGTCCAATACCAATATTTCACAACAGTTCATAACAATATAGTACAAGTAATAAAAGAGGTATCATAGAAATAAAATGCTCAGCTCGTTCACAGTTCTAGAAAATAGTCATGTTTTTCAAGTATCTTAGTGAAAACCCAAATCTTACCAAAAGTGCCAATAATACGAGTAACTTTGAAAACTGTGATTATCCCAAAAATCCTTTCAACAATAAGTAAGATGTTTCATTTTCAGATAGCATGAGGAAAGTACGTCTCGATGCCTACATGTCAAGATACATGTAAGATCATAAATGTCCCAAAATTGGGTAGCAGAAGGAAATGCATCTCGATGCATGTATCTCAAGTACGCATGACAAATGCAATGCATCTCGATGATAAGCTCATGTACTCACACTCTCGAAGTACTAAATCTCATTATCTTGCATTCCCACTCACTATGCTCAATGATAAACACACTCAATCACTTAGCGTTGTACAATACTCGTTGCGGCGTGCAGCCCGATCCACATATATACAGTCGACTCTGCTCACTGGGGGTGTGCAGACTCTGGAGGGGATCCTTCAGCCCAAACTCTATATCGATGCGGGGTACAGCCCGATCGAATCATATAAGTATCCATAAGGCTCATTGCAGCGTGCAACTCAATCCATATACATAAATAGCGATAAGGCTCGTTGTGGCGTGCAACCCGATCCATATACATTCACATAGATCAGGCCCTATCTCAATCACTAATCTCACCAGTCTCTCGGGCTCTTAGAAATCATACAAATCAACCCAAAAAGAGATAATAACAGGTATCAACAAGAAAGCAAGAGGGGACGGAGATATGATGTGCAAGTAAAACTGTGACTGAGTACAAGAAAACAAATAGCAGCTACTTCAACAAGTACACGACGTTGCGGGTCCCAATAATGATATCATATGGCCTAAGCATGGTTTCTAACATGAATGGCAGTCAAATTTCTAGAAGACCAAGGGAACATGTAATTGACAATAAGTTATTTGACGTTATAGTCTCACGGGACAGACCAAGTCACAATCCCCCACGGTGCACGCCCACATGCCCGTCACCTAGCATGAGCGTCACCTTAATACCAATTTCATAGCACGTATTTTTGGGGTTTCATACCGTCAGCACTAAGTTTAGAAGAGTTACTTATCTCGAAGAAGCCAAATCCAATACCCTCCAAAAACTCCATCCCGCGTGTACGATCTCCTAACAGTTAGAAAATAGTCAAAAGCTACTCAAATACATCAAATAATGCCAAAAGAGACAAACTCAATTGATAAAGGTCGAATCTGTAATCAAAAATCCCAAAATCGACCAAAAAGTCAAACCCGGGCCCGTGCCTCAGAATGAAAACTCATAAAATCCGACAACTCATTCAATTACGAATCCAACCATACTAGTTTAACTCAAATTCGACTTCGAATCTATGTTAATAACTCAAAATCTCACTTTATGAAATTTTAGACAACCTCCCAATTTCACTTTGAAATCATCAATCAAATGCCAAAAAGCAAGATGGATTCATGAAATATAATCAAAATCGAGTATATAACACTTACCCCAATCCATATGGTTAAAATCGCCTCCAAATATTGTTCAAATCTGAGCTCCCCAACTCAAAATATGACCAAATGAACAAACCTTTGATATTAAGTATTTTTTGCCCAGCTGTTTTGCCTCGTTTTGCATGCTAAACAATCTCAAAACTTACTTTTGATTCCTCCAATGGATTCCTTGTGAAAGTTCATCCAAGTTAGGCTTTTGAATCACTCTATTTGACCTTACAATAAAGGATATATGTTGGTTTCAATATTTGAAAATAGTGAAGATTTTTAATATGAACTCAATGGTAATTTCGTAAATAATCTGAAAAATCTGTCAACCTAATTCTTAGTAAATTAACCATAAAATTCTCATATGATGTCCAAATTCGACTATTGTTGTTGTTACGGATCCGTAATTACGATACGGATCTGATGCTTCAATCAAAACAGAAATCGAAGCTCATTTGTTCAATGTGGTACCATTTATGCTTGAAGAAACGACGTCGAAACATAAGAAAAACGAGTGCAACACAACCCAAACCTATCTGAAACTCACCCGAGCCCCTCAGGACCCCGTACAAACATACCAACAAGTCCCACGACATAGCGCAGACTTACTGGAGGTCTTAAATGACGCATAACAACATCAAAACGAAGAAACACACCGCAAATAAAACTTAATGAACTTCCGACTTCCAAAAACTCGCGCAAAATATATCAAATAAACTCGGTGTGAACTCAAATTTTGCACACAAGTTCTAATATCATACGGAGATACTCGTGCCCCAAAATACCGAGCGAAGTGCAAATGCTCAAAATGATCGATCGGGTCGTTACATTCTCCCCCACTTAACCATACGTTCGTCCTCGAACGTGCCAATAGTTTTTCCTAAGTCGTCAAACACCGTGTCACCTTACCATGTACATACACGGGGGTGATTCCACGTCACCTTATTCCATATAGTCCCGACAACACAACATATGGATGATCATTACTTCAACCTTAGCTCGTAAACCTTGGAATCCAATTTTACAACGTTCAGAATTTTCTATAAGACCCAAATCTCGCATCTATACACTTATAAGTCTGAGAAAGATGTACCAAGTCATAACCATAACCCAAGACACAATCACAAGATATACCACATAACTCAAATACCCATAGAAAAATTTCTGATCATAATAGATGCTCAAAACAACCAATTTCGGTAATAAACCTCATATCAACTAAAATCTTGTTCTGAACCTTTAAACATTGCCAATGATGAAAGAATCATGCAGAAACTCGTAACCACTTATCAAACCAATAAGTCATGGAACTCTCCCTCCTTCAACAAGAACTATAGCCAGTTTCTAAGCCGACTTCCAGTATTATCTTCCATACATGTTGTAATCAAATCCGATAGTATCCATTCTAGGTCCAATGAACTCATCTCTTCCAACACAACCACTCTAGTGACATGCCACATCATTACAATCTAAAGCCATAACTCGAGCAATTCGTGCACCAATAAGCAATATTCCAAATGTACTCAATCATGGAAATTAATTCAAACGAGAGAACCATCCCTCAAGTTCAACAAGTACCACCACAACCGAAATGCTACAAATTTATCATACCTAGTAGAACCAAGACACAAGAATCTAACACAAAGGATCATCTCCCGACATAACCCAGTTGTAATGCGTGACCCCATCCAAACACTAGTCCATATGAAATACCTCAAGCCACAATGCTCAAAATCAAAAACCACACACAATTTGACATAAAGTACCCAAGGTGCATGACCATGACCACGGAGAAGCAATTAACACAAAATATCAAAATCCAGAAATACCATCACTGAGGCGCAATCAACCATTCCACATCCCAATCACCATCTCGGTTGAATTCCGCTACAAGGCCCAAACAGAACCGCATGATGTGTGCATATAACCAACAAATCACAACCCTTCATAGCATGGAGGAGTAACACATAGAACATATGTGATACGAATAAAATTAATTCTAACCGGATAGCACATCTCTCAACAATAGCAGTTCGGAGTCAACAAATCCGACCCAATGTAGAATACACATCCTATTGGGCCTACCAATGGTCCCCCAAATCAACTCTGGTCATCCTCAAATGGAAAAATAGCCCTCCAAAAGTCCACAATGACCTAACCATAACACATAATATCATCTGGCTAGCTTTGACCACATCTTCACAGTCCACAACCACAAAACAACCTGCTTTTGAGAACTCCAGTCTCCAATTCCATAGAGCACACGAATCACCATATGTGATCCTAATCCACCGCCCGAATGTCTAACACATCTCTCACGCAGGATCATCCCATGAGGGAATTCTTCTATAGTTCCCCTTGCCACATAGCAAAAATATGAATATCAGCGGTCGATCAACTAGGCGGGTACTGCAATACCAATGAAGCATCAACAAGTCAAAACACAATGTGCCATCTAAAATGCGCACCCTTCTTCGGCAATTCCAAGTTGTAATAGCATTCATCTAGTCAACTAAAAACGTCCATGTTGTCTAAGAATTCATGACCTTCCCTTCAAAACTGAACCGTGACCTTGCACATGCAAATCTCAATCCTACACGACATCGCATCTATCATGCCATCATATGAAAAGCACGAGAATCTCATAATCACTCTAAGTCACAAGTAGAATACATATCCGGTCAGTTAAAAACCTTCCATTTGATCCCATCCAGTAGGAAATCCCAATATTCAACATGATCCTCTCGCTAGTAGGAAATATCCACCTCAAAATATGATAGAAATCATCGAGAACTTTTTAGAAATCCATTTTTACATAACCAAACCATCAGAACTGAATCTCTCTAACTCCACCAAGCCACGCGGGCCGCCAAAACCCAAAAGCATTACCACGAAACAGTAGTAGAGACTAGCCACGTCATAAGTACCCAAAGAATCGATTATATCCATTATTGTGTTGATCCAACCTACTACCAAGTTATCCTAGTTCTCCAGGTCCCTTCCACATTACCTTCAAATTGATACTTCTCCCTGCTAGAACACCACGATCCTTGACCAAAATTTCACCACACCAAAGACCCTAGTATAAAACCACAATGCCGTAAGGCCTATAAGCCGTTGACTTCCCTCTTAAACACCCCAAAGCAGCACAATCGAGACACCCTCTCTAATATGTGAACCTAAAATTGTTTCCTTCACCTTCTTGATGCTTAAATGCATAATCCACAATGGTATATAAAAAATGCCACAAGTCTCGACACCGTCCAATGTAACTCTCAGTTTCTATCCATATACAATACTTGAAAATTCCAAATCGCTACATATAAATCTTGAATCCATTAGATACATTCTCGTGAGTCATCCACTCTACTCAAATCTCAATTAAACTGACCAAATGGACCGAACGACATGTGCCCCATTAGCACACGAACACCTAAGGGAGTAACCCACACTCCTAAGCAACCGAGCAATTCCTACTCCATGCACACTACATGCTTCACGAATAACCACTCAATTATTTTATGATTCCCATATACCCATAGAATGTAATACAACCTGTATCCAGAAATTCCCTTACTCGAGTCTCCTCAATCTCAACCCCTACAGTCATAACTGGTTCACCTATACATCTCAAAATCGAATTCAATACATCACATAACTGTGCATTTAACTCGTCAGAAGTAGACTCCCCCACTTGGCTCAAAGCCATAGATCAAAATACACAATAACTCACAATGCCCACACTCTATTACTTCCATAATACCGCAATGAGATTCAACTAAATCCTTCCTGAGCTCTTGTAACGCAAACCATCTAATACTTCAAATTATCTGCAAATCTCGCATTCGCCCTTGAAATAGTCAAGTCAACTTACACAAGCGATACAAACTCAAATTGCAACATATATCATTCAATGGTAAATGAGAACTCTCTACAAAACATCATAGGGATCACACAACCTCAGGACACCTCGCAGGAGATAACTCACCTGCTTAACCTCAACTGACATCTCTTATACCCTTTCACAACCAAAACTCACTTAATCTCTCCGAGTTTGAACTCATAATACGGCATGAAAATCTAATTCACTCCACAAGTAAACAACATGAGAGTTTATTCAACACACCCATAACTCGAGGTCATACGCCAAATCAAGGGAGAAATCAAACACCCAATAGTCCTTGTTACATCTTAAGTAAACTCTTCTCGTCACATTCAAACAATCTGAGCACATCTCGCACTCACATCATACTCACCACATATCCATCTAGCCACGCATCGAGCCACAGAGTCCATTCATAGGGACACTACCAGACGTATAAGTCCAAAAGCACGTGCTCACACAATCGAAACCTCTATGCTCAAGCTACAATCACTACCTGGCCTCAAGTGCTCCAGACTTGCCCATCATCAGCACACTAAAATCACATCTCGACCTCATCCATGGAATCACAAGCCGCCAGTGAATAGCTGATACTGAACGCTCACATGCTCATACGAATGCGTGGAAGGAATTCAAAAAGTTATGCTTCAAGATGAATCAATGTCGTACAATAAGGAATGAAATATGGGAAGTATATCTTAAATGTCTTGTAGCCTCTCAAAGATAGGTATGGACGTCATCATACCGATCCACAAGACTCTACTAGACACTTGCTCATGACTTGTAGAACCTATGAACCTCGAGCTCTAATATCAACTTGTCACGACCCAAAATTTAACTTGTCGTGATGGCACCTAACCCAACCCGCTAGGTAAGCCAATTAACAACTATCCAATCTCAATGAAATTTAATAAAAGCAAAAGAAAATAACTAAATCCTATACATTTCCCAAGGACTGGTAGTACAAATCATGAGATTCTAAAAATAGAGTTTACAAAGCTGAAATGAAATAAATACATAGTCTTCTTGAAAAGTACATAAATAGAGTTTTATAAATCTAAGGCTACCACGAACAAGAGGCAGGTATAATTGAAACGCAGGTACATCTTAAACCAGCTCCCATCGAACACATCAACATCAGCAACCAACATCTGCATGCAAGGTGCAGAAGTGTAGTATGAGTACAACTGACCTCATGTACTCAGTAAGTAACAAACTTAACCTTAGGTTTAAAGTGGTGACGAGCTAACACAAAGGTCAGGTCCAATACCAATATTTCACAACAGTTCATAGCAATATAGTACAAGTAATAAAAGAGGTATCTCATAAATAAAATGCTCAACTCGTTCACAGTTCTAGAAAATAGTCATGTTTTTCAAGTATCTTAGTGAAAACCCAAATCTTTTACCGAAAATGCCAAAAATATGAGTAAGTTTGAAAATTGTGATTTTCCCCAAAAATCCTTTCAAAAATAAGTAAGATGTTTCATTTTCAGATATCATGCTGAAAGTATGTCTTTATGCCTACATGTCAAGATACAGGAAAATCATAAATGTCCCAAAACTGGGTAGCAGAAGGAAATGCATCTCTATGCATGTATCTCAAGTACGCATGACAAATGCAACGCATCTTCTCATGAGCTCATGTACTCACACTCTTAGAGTAATCAACCTCACCGTCTCACATTTCCTCTCACTATTCTCAATGCTCAGCACACTCAATCACTCAGCGTTGTACAATACTCGCTGCGGCGTGCAGCCCCATCCACATATATATAGTCGATTGCGCTCACTGGGGTGTGCAGACTCCAGAGGGGCTCCTTCAGCCCAATCGTTATATCGCTGCAGCGTGCAGCCTGATCCAATCATATAAGTAGCCATAAGGCTCGTTGCGGCGTGCAACCCGATCCATATACATAAATAGCCATAAGGTTCGTTGCGTCATGCAACCCAATTCATATACATTCACATAGCTCACAACTCGACACTCATTCCCTATCTCAGTCACTAATTTCTCTAGTCTTGCGGGCTCTCATAAATCATAAAAATCAACCCAAAAAGAAATAATAACAGGTATCAACAAGAAAATAAGATGATACAGAGATATGATATGCAAGTAAAACTGTGACTGAGCATAAGGCAGAAAATAGCAGCTAATTCAATAAGTACACGACCGCTGCGGGTCCCAACAGTGATATCATATGGCCTAAGCACGGTTTCTAACATGAATGGCAGTCAAATTTCTAGAATAACAATGGAGCATGTAATTAACAATAAGCTATTCGACTTTACAGTCTCACGGGATGGACCAAGTCACAATCCCCCACGGTGCACGCCCACACACCCGTCACCTAGCATGTGCGTCACCTCAATACCAATTCCATAACACGTATTTAGGGGTTTCATACGCTCAGCACTAAGTTTAGAAGAGTTACTTACCTCGAAGAAGCCAAATTCAATACCCAGCAAGCCAAACGTTGCTCCAAAAATGTCATCTCGTGCGTACTGAGCTCCGAACAGTTCGAAACTCGCCAAAAGCAACTCAGATACATCAAATAGTGCCAAAGAAAACAAACCCAATAGATAAAAGTCAAATCTTTAATCAAAAATCCCAAAATCAACCAAAAAGTCAAACACGGGCCTGGGCCTCGGAATCTGACAAAACCCACAAAATCCAACAACTCATTCAATTACGAGTCCAACCATACTAGTTCCACTCAAATCTGACTCTGAATCGATGTTCAAAATTCAAAAATTCACTTTATGAAATTTTAGATAAAAAACCCCCAATTTCACATTGAAATCATCAATAAAATGCCAAAAACGAAGATGGATTCATGAAATATAACAAAAATCTAGTATAGAACTATACCCCAATCATATGGTGAAAATCGCCTCCAAAAATTGTCCAAATCCAACTCCCCAACTCAAAATATGACCAAATTCTCTTGCTCTGTTCTTTATACTGTGGTATCAGAGCCAGCCCATCCTTTTGGAGGTAGGAACGGGTTTACTAAATATGTCTGAGTTGTTTCCATCATCCTCTTCCTTAGCAAAGATGAATATGTCTCCTACTCCATATAAAACTTTATCCAAAAAATATGATTATCTCTATGAAGTAGATATCCTACCCGATGAACAAAAAATATCTTCAACTGAACTACCCCTTATAAACCCTTACTCTGCTTTTGCCAAAAAATCATTTGCACCATGGACCCAAATCCGTTCCTTAGTCCAACATAAACCAAAAGGAGTCAAGGAATATGTTGCTGCCTCAAAACTTGATCAGCATCCTATTCTTGCCACTTGAGAGGAACAGTTTATTACCCTCCAAATTCCAGATGATTTTCCCAGACAGTGGAGAGACCACGGTTTTACCCATATCCATTTTGGTGCTATCCGAATTGCTCTGACTTATCATGAAAGAAAAGGTCAACCTGTTGTTGCTCGACTTTCTCTTCTAGACACAAGATATTTGGAGTACCAACATGCAAATTTGGGTACTGCAGAAGTTACCTTGAATGCAGGGACTGTTTTCATAACCATCTTTCCAAATTTCAATATGTCCCTTTACGACCCATACTTAACCGAAGCCCTAGAAATCCAGGTTCAAATTCAAGGTGCCCCACAAGCCAAAGATTCTATCCAAGCCACTCTTCATCACCAAATAGCGTGGCGAGTCCAAAATCATGCCATGGATATTTGCCTTCCCCGAGGAGAAAATGTTTTACTCTTGAATATTGATGCTACCAAAGGAAATACCATGTGCACCCAAATACCCAGACAAATTTCCAGAGATGAGCTTGTCAAAATTCTTCCTGATTCCTGGATCACAAATTATGAAAGGTTAAGGGAACCAGAAGAACCTCTACAATATGGTGAGCCAACTTTTACCAAAAGAAATGACAAAATTGTTTCCATAAGATTTGACCATTCCCATCTCAAAAAAACCGATAAAACCATCTTTTCTTGCCAAATGATCCAACCCAAAGACACAAACCCTGACCCTGACCCTGAAAGGGAACCCTTCTGGAATATACAAACTATCATGGAAGAACATGACTGGTGTCGACATTTCGACAAAGAAGGCGGAAGAGTTTGGTGATTCAAATGCCCTTTTACGGGACACTGCCCTTGGCATCTCGATTGCGATTGCCAAGATTGTTTGGAAGATCCAATTGGAGAATATGATGAACACCACCAGCGTCACTGGGAAAACTTTGACCACAACGAGCCCAAGCAAAAATACAAGAAAAAAGGGAAAACTACTGAAAAGCAGTTTCGAGCCAAATATGAAAACAAAGACCCTTCAATTGGTTCATTAAGCCGTCCAGGTAAATATGAATTTCTGGTCAATTATAATCCCCAAGAATGGCCAAAATTACCAGAAAAATTCACTCCAAGTTGGGAAGATAGGGAAATCACCTCAGTATCCAAAAAGCCACCTGAACCTAAAACTCTATCAACCCAAAAGTTCACACTCCCACAAATATTCATGATGAGCCCTTCAAGTTCCAGCCATACCCAAGATTTTCCTCCGCTTCAATCTTTTGAAAAAGAAGGTATCGCTCATGCTCCAAAAATCGCCAAGAAAAACATAGTATTACCTTCTGTAGAAAAACCCCCAACAAGTGACATCGAGGCAACAATGAACTGGCAATCAGAAAATTCCATCTGCCAAATAAAGTGCTCAAAATATTGGCAACTCCATAAAAAACGTTGCCCATGCACAAAACAAGTTAATGAGCAAAGTGGAAACAATTGAGAAAAAGGTGGAGTAGACATCATCTCAGCATGCAGGACTAATCAAAGTCTTGGAGCTAAGATTGGAAAATTTACAATATGAGATTTGCCCCCCAGGAACTTCACTTTTTCAGTTCTTCCAACAACAACAAAAAAGAGACGATTTCACTCAAAGAACAAATCAAACTTTTGAGAAATGACCGCTTTGAGTCACATAAAACCCCACTTTTCCCTTCAAAACCTACCTTCTACCCCATGTCAACCCAAGCATATTCCCCACAAAAAATGGACAACACCTTTTCTATTTTTCCTACTACCTCATACAATCCTATCTCTTTCACCCAACCCTTAAAAGAAGAAACTGAATTCGATATTGCAAAAATGGTTTGGGAAAGAAAAGATGATCTTGCAGCAAAAAAACAAACCACGAAAAGGTGAGACCAAGGAGAAAGTTCAAAAGGGTCCAACCCTGAAAGTCTAATGATTTCCGATCAGAAAATTCCGGACTTCTATGTTTCCCAGCCAAGAAACATGTCAGAAGGAGATACTACATGGTTAGAATCTCTAAATTTCTCTTACGATGATACTGGAAGATAGATTTCAATCAAGCAATGATTCCACAGAAAACTCTTCCAAAGAAGATGATCCCCCGATATTTGTGAGCCAACCAAGAGACCGAGAAATATCTGAAGTAGAGGAGGATCAAGAAGGCATGACGGGTGAACCAATCCCAGAAAGAAGACAGGAACCCATGGCGTCAAAACCAGTAGGAACTGGATTTCATACTTTCACCTTAGACGACGTCAAAGTTTCAAAATGGCCTCAAAGGATCCAAGACTTTTATACTTGGATGGTGACCAAAACTTTGGTGGAACGAGAAAAGTATATCATGTTGTCAGAACTAACTTCACGGTTCTCAGGAATCCTTAGAGATTGGTGGAATTCACTTGGGATTCAAGACAAAAATACTTTTCTTACATCCCAGGATTTCGCCTTCAACATCAAGATTCTACATGAAGTTTTCTGAGGAGATACGGGCCAAAGGCAGGAGAAAATGCGAAGACGACTTTTTGAGATGAAGTGTGTGTCATTCGACATAAATGACATTGACATGCATTTTAAAAAATGGCCAAGATATACTTTGAAATTGGCGGAGACATCAACCTGAAACAAGCATTTGTCTCTTCCCTTCCAAAGTTGTTGGCGAGCCGAACCATGACCATCATTGAAGAAAAGTTTCAATCAACAACAGTCCCACAAGTCGGCTACATCAGGCAAGCTATATTCGTAGCTTTGGAGGATATTTGTACGAAGCGCTCAACCCTAAAACAAATTATCCAGCACAACCCAGCGCTTGACAAAGCATGTCGCAAATCTAAACTGATCACTGGATTAGGATGTTCCTGCAAAACATCTAGGCGACAGAAAGGATTCAGGAGTTTCAGATGGCCTAGAATTTCAGATGGAAAATCAAGGTCAAAGAAACGCACAAAATATTTCAGACGTAGAAGGCCAGGAAATTTTCACAAGAAAAACAGATGCTTTATTTGCCACAAGATTGGACATTTTGCAAAAAAACTGTCCCCAATCAAGAAGATCTGTCAAACTCCTTCAAGAAATTGAAGACTATACTGGCATACATCTCGGAAAAGAGGAGGACCTTGAATCCATATTCTCTATGGATGATGAACCTAGTGAAGAAACTCTATTATCTCTGGATATCTATGAATATCAAGGCAATGATCACTATCAAATTTCAGAACCAGAGATCGAAGCCCCACAGGAGATCAACGCTCTCACAGTCGTTCCTCAAGTGGAACTCAAAGTCTATTCATCCAAATGGGATAGACCAATTCGAGTTATTGCTTTCATAGACATTGGAGCTACTTCCTCACTCATAAATCATGTTGTTCTCCCGGAAGATCAATGGATGCTGCACTTTAAGGATTTCAACACTGCATCAAATGGAATCCTGACCACCACTGTCATCACAAAGCATCCGATCACAATTGAATTCTTTCCAGGACTGAAGTACAGAACCAAGCTGATAGGGTCTGATGTACCAGGAAAAGACCTTGTTGTTGGGTTCGACATTTACAGACAACTCAGAGATCAACTCCAGGTCAAGGCTAACGGGATAGCTTTCAAGAAGCAGTTCAAACCTTATTCTGAGATCCCAAGGTTGTTCCAAATCACCAATGATGAACAAATCAAAGAGATCTCATTGGGCATTCATGTGCTGAATCCCACAAAGACTTCATGAAGAAAGGGAAAATCCCGTTATGGAAAAATGAAGAATTTTTTATTAAGCTCCCTTTCAAGAAGAATGAAAACATCAATTCAACAAAAGCAAGTCATTCAGGCATGAATCCATATCATCTCCAGCTTGCAAATAAAGAATGTGAAGAACTTTTGGAATTTGATCTAATAGAGCCATCAGATTCACAATGGGCATGCGAAGCATTCTACGTCAACAAAAGAGCTGAGCAGACAAGAGGAAAACTCAGGTTAGTCATTAACTACCAGCCACTTAACCATTTCCTCCAAGATGATAAATTTCCTATCCCAAATAAACTCACTCTTTTCTCCCACCTAGCCAAGGCACAAATATTTTTCCAAGTTTGATTAAAATCTGGATTTTGGAAATTGGGAATCCACCCTGAAGAAAGACCCAAAACTGGTTTTTGCATCCCCGATCATCACTTCCAATGGAAGGTCATGCCCTTCGGATTAAAAACTGCACCCTCCTTGTTCCAAAATGCCATGATAAAAATATTCGAGCCCATCCTCCATACCTCTTTGGTTTACATTGATGACATCCTGTTATTCAGCTATACATTGGAGGAACATGTCAATTTGCTTCATCAGCTGAGGCATTGATAACACAATACGGGATCATGCTTTCAGCAAAAAAGATGGTTTTTGCCCAAAAGGAGATTGATTTTTTTGGAATGCATTTTATCCAAGGTGCATACAGTCCAGGACAACATATATGTCAAGAACTACTCAAGTTTCCTGATACCAACCTCACAACAAAGCAGATCCAACAGTTCTTGGGTATAGTAAATTATGTGAGAGATTTCATCCCAAATATCTCTACATATATTTCTCCACTCACAGACATGATCAAGAAAAATTCTCCATCATGGGGAAAGAAGCAAGATGAAGCAGTCAGGGAAATAAAGGAGATTTCTAAAAAAGTCAAGTCCCTCTACATCCCTTCAGACGGTAAGAAGATACTGCAGACTGATGCCAACAATGAGTATTGGAGTGCCGTTCTATTTGAAGAAAAAGATGGCCAGAGGAAAATATGCGGATATGCCAGCGGAAAGTTCAAAGAAGCGGAGCAACATTACCACTCCACCTTCAAAGAAATCCTTGCAGTAAAAAATGGAATCAAGAAGTTCAATTTTTTCTTGATTCACACAGAATTTCTGATAGAGATGGATATGAAGGCCTTCCCAAAGATGATCCAGATAAATACAAAAATTATCCCCAATCCTCAAATTCTCAGATGGGCTCAATGGTTTTCTCCATACAAGTTCCAAGTCAGACACCAGAAAGGAAAAGATAATATTCTCGCGGATTTTCTGTCTCGACCGAAAGAATTTTCAAAGAGATTTTACTCGACAAAGATGAAGCCTAAGCAAAACCTAACCAATCACATCTTCATGTTCTCAAATGTATCAGGAACAAGTCCATTGAAGCCAACAAATCATCCACCAGAGTTGTTCAACCTCATGTATCCCTTTGATCCGTCAATTCTTATGGAAAGAAGAACTTATTATGAGCTTCAAGTTTTCCAGCGACATGGAGGATCAATTCTCAAGCCATATGGAGTCAATCCAGAATATCTGTTCTGCCATATATTCATAGCTCAAGCAAAGGATTTTTCACAAGAATTATTATGGTTTTTCTGGTACATATGCCATCAGTACTACATCTTCACGGAATTCAAGTGCAATGTCTTCATTGATTTTGATAACATTGAACCAGCTCTTAAAGTATTTCTATTATGGTTCAAGCCAAGAAGATATTGAGTAAAATGTTTCAGCGATTCCTACAATGCAAAGGTATTCATGTTTCATAGGCCAGTGAAGATTATTAATGGAAAAGTCCAGGCACAACCAGAAGCGTCATTCTGGTGGAAATTTCCCGTGTTTATCTTATCCATAGAAGAAGAATACAGTGAAGCACAAAGAATTATCTTCCAGCAAAACATGTGCATCCCGAAAGAAATATGGCCAAAAGATTGGGCAAGTTGGAATTATACCAGCACTCATCCTCACTGGGAAAAAGTCCGAGAAGCAGCAAAAGAATATCAAACTCCGTATGAAATCATCCGTGAAAAAATAACTCAAGACATTTCCAGGTTAAGGTTGCGGATCACATCCCACAATCCAAAGGAGAAGGAACATGCCGAAGGAGAACCTTCAAGTTCTAGGCGTTACTACACAAGATCTCTGAAAAGATGCCTAGAAGGAAAACCAAGAAGATCAATGGAAGACAATTATCTAAATCCTTGTTAATCCCACCATAATCCTACATTACCTACCATAAAACCTTAAAAAATCATCTACCCATGCCAAGACAAAATTCCACATCCTTCCAAACCATCCGGGTCCCACTTTCATATGCCTCCACATGCTTCGTCACATGCAGCACACCATTTTCACATGCTTCCACAACCTTTCACATGCTAAACCACGTTTACTTCACCTCAGTCACATATTTTCAGGAGCTTTTTAGTTGTTTTTCCTTAGGTCCTTCACATGTAAAAAGGGACCCACTTGTAGATAAGTTTTCCATGTAAGATAGGTTTATTTTAATGTAAGTTTGTCTTGTAATAACCTCCTAGCCCTATATAAAGGAGGCCTTGTAGTAGTTGTAAGATCATCTTGCAATTATCTTGCAATCATCTTGTAAACTATCTTGTATCCTTTGTGATATATTACATATGAGTTCTTTCTAAATTTCCCTCTTGTTCTTTCTTTCGAATGGATGGAAAGGCCGGTCCATGTATGAAAATAGAGTAAGAATACTCTAAGAAAGTTAGCTTATTGTAGTACGAAAGTTTTCTGAGTTATAACAGTTGGGTTTATTATAGTACAAAGTTTTCTGAGTTGTGTAGCTTGGCAAGTCGTCCCTTATGGGTTTTTGAAGCCAGCCCCTTTGGTAGGAAAACTTTTGAGACTATAAACAAATTAACTGTTAGTGCAGCTTGGCAATAGCCAGCCCCTTTTGTAGGAAAACTTTCGTATCTATGATATAGTTTGCTTTCTTGGAGTCTCTTGCTCTATTCTAGCTATTTTGCCTCGTTTTACATGTCAAATGATCCCGAAACTTGCTTTTGACGCCACCAATGGATTCCTTGTGAAATTTTCGTCAAGTTAGCCTTTTGAATCGCTCCATTTGACCTTATAATGAATGAGATATGTTGATTTCAATATTTGAAAATAGTGCAAATTTTTAAATACGAATTTAGTGGCAATTTCTTAATTAATCTGAAAAATCTGGCAACCCAATTCTTAGTAAAATGACCATAAAATCCTCATACGATGTCCAAATTCGACGATTCTTTTTGCTACGGATCCGTAATTACGATACAAATCTAATACTTCAATTAAAATAGGAATTGTAGCTAATTTGTTCAATGTGGTACCATTTATTCTTGAAGAAATGACGTCGAAACATAAGAAAAACGAGCGCAACACAACCGAAACTCATCTGAGCTCCTCAGGACCATGTATGAACATACCAACAAGTCCCATAACATAACACAGACTTACTCGAGGTCTGAAATCACGGATAACAACATTGAAATGACGAAATGCACCTCAAATCAAGCTTAATGAACTTTTGACTTCCAAAAACTCGCGCCGAAACATATCAAATCAACTCGAAATGAACTAAAAAAATTTACACCAGTCCTAATACATCATACGGAGCTACTCGTGCCCCCAAACTACTGAGCGAAGTGCAAATACTCAAAACAACCGATCGGGTCGTTACAATTATCCTTCTAAATAAACTCCAACTTTCTCGAAAATCGAAACCAACCACATGTACAAGTCATAATACATGAAGGGGAGCTATTGAAGGCCTCAAACAGCCGAACGACACGCTAGACCTCAAAATGACCAGTCAGATCATTACACCATCGTACATATCCCTAATCACCCTAATGTACGCCACTGGAACACCCTAACCTCCAAAGATCCCCATAACCTCCCTCAGGACTTTGTCATAGGCTTTTCCTAGACCAATGAACACCATATGCAAGTCCTTCTTCCTCTCCCGATATTTTTCCACCAATCTCCTCACAAGATGGATAGCTTCTGTAGTCGACCGCCCCGGCATGAATTCGAGCTGGCTCTAAAAAATAGACATATTTCTCCTCACCCTCCTCTCCACCACTCACTCCCGAACTTTCATAGTACGACTTAGCAACTTGATACCCCTATAGTTGTTGCAATCCTGGACATCACATTTATTTTTGTACAACGGAACCATCATACTCCACCTCCATTCATCGGGCATCTTCTTTGTCCAAAAAATGATGTTCAAAAATCCAGTAAGGCACTCCAAGCCTGCTCGGCCCATGTCCTTCTGAAATTTCACCGGGATCTCGCCTGGTCCGATTGCTTTTTCTCCTGCTCATCTTCCGCATCACCTCCTCAACCTCCTCAACCTTAATATGTCTACAAAATCCAAAATCTCGTCGACTCTCCGTGCTTCCCAACTCACCAAGCACGACGTTCCAGTCCCCCATCATCGTTCAGGAGTTTGTGGAAGTAAGTCTATCACCTTCGCCTAATACGTGCCTCGTCCACCAATACTTTGCCTTCCTCATCTTTGATGCACCTCACTTGGTCTAAATCCCGAACCTTCCTCTCTCTAACCTTGGCTAACCTATACAATCTCTTTTTACCACCTCTGCCCCCAAGTTCCTCATACAAGCATCCAAAAATCGCACTTTTCGACGTTGTGACCGCTAACTTTACATCTTTCTTAGCTTTCTTATAACACTCCAAATTCATCCTCTTCTCTTCCTCGATTGGGTTCTTCACTTGCTTCAAATATGTTGCTTTCTTAGCTTTCACTTTTCCTTGGATCCCTTCATTCCACCACCAGTCCCCTTTGTGGCCTCCCGAGTAACCACTTGTGACCCCTAGCACCTCTCTAGCAGCTTGCCTAATGCAGTTTGCTATAGTGGTCCACATACTACTCACATTCTCACTAATCTTCCAGACCCCATATCCACCAATCTCTCCCCCAACTCATGAGTTTTGTCCTTAGCGCTAGAAAGAACCTACTATTTTAAAATTTAAAAGTAAAGATCAAGATAATAGGATCACATAATTTCTAGTACAGGGACTGCGTTGTGATTCAAAAATTATAAAGACCTTGTGATTCCAAAAACTACAAAGGATGTCTTTAATTTTTTTTCCAACAAACAACTATATTATATTAAAGCAAACATTATGAGAGTTTTAGTGACGGATTCAAAATTTAAATTTTACTAGTTTGATTCCAAAAACTACAAGATATATCTTTAAATTTATTTTTTTAACAAGCAACCTTACTATATTAAAGCAAATATGTTGAGGTATTAAGAGACGGATTCAAATGTTAAATTTTACTAGTTTATGTTTAATTTTATCATAATCCATTCGATTTATCCAGATTCTACTTGTAAAATTATACAGGATTGCTATTATTCTATAATCCATTTGATTTAATAAGTTCCAAATTTGTTTAGTGAAATTTCTAAATCATAACCAAAGTTATTGAGTTTAAATGAATCTATAACATATAAACTACATCTACCCCTAAGTATTTCATGTTGTGCATCAATTCGAATGGATCTATAACCAAAGTCATTGTTTTGGAGAAAAGTAATTTTTTTTAAAGTTTGGCAAGAAACAAAAAAATATTTTAGAGTAGGAGTAGAAGCAGTAGAAAAAAATAGCTTTTTTAAAATACGTTTCTTTAAAAGTATTATTGAGAAAAATATACTTAAAAATAATTTTTATAAGTTTCATCAAATATTAATTGTTTCTCAAAAGTACTTTTCAGATTAATTAGCTAAATATAAATTATTTCTCACTAAAAATACTTTTTTGAGATTTTTTTTAAAAAGAAAATTAATTTTAAAAGCTTGGACAAAATAAAAAGAAGTCCTCTGTAATTAACCCAAAAGTAAAGACTAAAAAGAAAATTCTTTTGGATCCCAATAATCAAAGTGCTTTTCCCACTGCAACCTTTTTTCTCCATTGCCATCCCTATCACTATTCACTCCCGTGAACAACAACCCCCTCTTCCTCAATTTCGTCGCTATTTACCAAATCCATTGACTCCTTTTACACGAGATTATTCTGTTTCCTTTTCTCGCACACAGTAATTCTAATTATCTCGTGAAATTGTACAGCATTTTGAGATTATTTACAGCCACTAGTTTGTATAAAAGGGCACTACCATGTATAGCAGAAAACCTGTAAAACCCTCACTATTTCGAAATTTTAAGTTTCTTTTCATTTCAATGGCTTCATTTTTCACTCTAACACTCCTCTCCTTACTTCTTTTCTTCTCAATCTCCTCCGCCGCTCGCCACCACAATTCGCCGAAGTTACCCACGACGCCGTCAATTGCCGTTGAGATCCGTGTAGCTTGCAAGGCATCGCGGGATCCACCAACGTGCGAGTCTGTATTAACGGACTCGGGCAACTTGCCGTCTAAACTGACGACGCCGTTAATCATTCAATCCGCCGTTAAAGTCTCATCACAGAACAATGACAAGGCGAAGGACATGGTGAAGGCAATCATGGACGTGTCCGCAGGAAATCAGAACCGTACGGACGCGGCGAAGGTGTGTATGGAGGTGCTCGGGTACGCGGAGTACCGGGTCGGGTTAGCGGGTCAGGCATTAACACGTGGCGAGCTAAAAAACTCACGCGCGTGGATGAGCGCCGTGATGGTTTACCAGTACGACTGTTGGTCCGCTTTAAAGTACGTTAACGGAACCTCACAGGTGTCACAAACGATGGCGTTTTTGAACTCTTTAATCGGGTACAGCAGCAATGCATTGGGTATGCTGGTAAATTACGATATTTACGGGGAGAATACCGGGTCATGGACCCCACCAAAAACAGAACGAGACGGGTTCTGGGAAGGTTCGGGTTCGGGAGGGTCGGGTCAAGTAAAGGGTGGGGTGCCATCCGGGTTGAAACCGGATGTGACTGTATGTAAGGAAGGAGGTTGTGATTATAAGACTGTGCAGGAAGCGGTGAATGCTGCACCAGATAATCAGGTGAACCAGAAGTTTGTGATATGGATCAAAGCCGGGTTGTATGAGGAGAAAGTTCGGGTCCCGTTGGAGAAGAAGAATGTGGTATTTTTGGGTGATGGCATGGGCAAAACTGTTATTACCGGTTCGTTGAATGTTGGTATTTCTGGCGTCACTACTTATGAAACTGCAACTGTTGGTAAGTGATTTTGTTGAATCATAATGCATTGCTGTAATTAATTTAATTGAATACGAAATTTAAGATGTTTTTTAAACTGAATTAGTTATTGAAAATTCAGTTTATTTAAGGAAGATCATATGTGTTACTCCATAATATTTAAGATGTTTAATGCATTTAAAGCTCACCTATTTCGAAATGGATTTGTGAACCACTAGTCAAAGTATGTGCTTAATCTTTCTAATGTACTGCTACTTCCGGTCCAGTTTAACTGTTTTTTTTTTTTTTTTTTGCTTTTTTTATGGTCCATACTCCTTCCCGTTATGATCAATTTGTTTTTAGCACGCACATTAAGAAAATACTAAATTTTATACAAAAATAACTACTATGACTAAACTACCCCTAATTAAACATTTAATATGAGGAGTAAGAAATTTTTTTAGGGATACGTACATAGGGGTTATTTTGTAAAAACAAATTGAATTCTTTCTTGATTACATAACTGGACACTTATTTTGAACCAAAATAAAAAAGAAACTGGTCACTTATTGTGAACCGGATGTGTAATATTTAATTTTTCATATATCAAGAAAGAATTAACTTTTTTTTTTTTTTAAATTTCCCTTGCACTAAAGAGTGTAGAAATGTTTGTTATATTTTCAATGCACAAATTAAGGTTAATATGGTCAATGTCCTCATTAATTAATACTAAAAAGGTGAATACCTTAATATGTGTGAAAACAACCAAAAAATCAATTAAAATGGACCAGAAGGAGTAATATTTTTTGCTATATTTTTCCACTATCATTTATTTTACTTGGTTAGCATGAAAGGGGAAGATGTATAGCCATTGTCTGTGCGGTTGTACAACGCATATGGCAAGAAGGTAGCAGAGGCGGATTTAGAATTTATACTTATGGGTTCAGAATGACTCTAATCTACATACTTACTTATATATACTCGAGCATATGCACTTTTGATGGAACCAAAAAAACAATGGGTTCAATGAACCCATTGAATCCGCTCTAGAGCAGTCTTGGAGGTCCGGAAAAAATGCAAAAATTGTTGCCTTAAACTCTATGTTACTGTTCAAGCTGCTTGATGTTAGAATTAAGTAGTGAAAAGAAAAACTAAAGTGATGATAAATCTCTCAGCTCACATTTGCTGCTGAATAAGTAACCATTATTTGGTGAACTTTTATCGTTGGTAGTTCTAACGGTTGTACTTCTAAAACAGGAGTTGTTGGTGATGGATTCATGGCCAGTGGCATCACATTCCAAAACACAGCAGGTCCGGTTGCCCACCAAGCTGTAGCATTCCGATCCGACAGTGATCTTTCAGTTATAGAGAATTGTGAATTCATTGGCAATCAAGACACCTTATATGCCCATGCATTGCGCCAATACTACAAGTCCTGCCGTATCCAAGGCAATGTAGACTTCATTTTTGGGAACTCTGCTGCATTCTTCCAAGAATGTGACATCTTAATTGCGCCTCGACAACTCAATCCTGAAAAAGGAGAGAAAAATGCTGTGACTGCTCATGGCAGGATAGACCCTGCACAGTCTACTGGATTTGTCTTCCAAAATTGTCTGATCAATGGAACAGACAAATACATGGCCTTGTACTACAACAAGCCCAAGGTGCACAAAAATTATCTAGGAAGGCCATGGAAGGAGTATTCGCGGACCGTCTTTATACAATGTACTTTGGAGGCTCTTGTTTTAGCTGATGGGTGGTTGCCCTGGAGCGGTGATTTTGCATTGAAGACGCTTTACTATGGAGAATATAGAAATACTGGTGCCGGAGCTAATACAGCAGGACGAGTGCCATGGAGTAGTCAAATCCCAGCTGAACATGTTAACTCTTACTCTATACAAAATTTCATTCAAGGGGATCAGTGGATTACTACTACTTCTTGATTAAATTGTAATGTTAAATTTACATCTAGTAAGTTAAAGCTTATTATCCTCGAATCTGATTACAAATCATCAACCTCTTGTACCATTACGGGAAAAAACTTGGATTTTTTTAATGTGAGATCTTTCCCAAAGCATCAAATCAGTTTGATCTGTGAATCCTGTATCAAATTGTATGATTTCATGCTGTTGTAATTAACAAAATGAGAGAAGTTGTTAACTAACACATATTAAATGATACTTTGAGGTTGTGTTGATGAGCTACCATGGGTTATTGGTGGATTGTTTGCTTACCACATGTCTGCTATTTCAATTACTTGTAGTACTACACATGTGACATACTTACTATAGGACTTCTCATTTTTCTAAAAGTTGTTGTAGTGTTGAAAGTTTTGTGAAGACAGTAATGAGCTCTAAGCCAGTCATTGACTTATAATGCTCGCACCTGCAAATTTTTCCAAATAGATTACTAACCTTTAATCCGGCCCCAACTTGTTTGAGAGCTGGTATTGAGGCAAAGTTGTTGTTATTGTTGTAGAGTATTAACCTTTATTATTTACGCATTTTAAAAGATGTGGGCATAAAGTGAGCCGTTTTACATATGCCCCAGCGAGGCGTAAGCTGCATGTGTATTTAATTTTAAATATTTTATAAAATAATATAATTATGATAAATATTTTTAAATAGGTAAAATTGCATAAAAATTGAAGAAAATTATAAATAAGTGATATATATATATATATATATATATATATATATATATATATATAT
>ML262667.1:0-21214 GCA_005239495.1 Nicotiana undulata
CTTCAATTTTCCCTCTTTATTATTGAGTAAATAGCCAATTATGTCATGGCATTTACTTTATGATCATTTTTGCAAAAACAGCCATTATGAAGAGTTGCACCTCTTCAGATTTTAGCCCAACTTTGGCTATAAATACAAGTCTATTCTCTCAGATTTTACATACTAATTTCTGAGTTCTCCTCCTTCTTTCTGCATACTTTCATCTTCAAAGAAAGCAAGTAAGTGTGATTTGCTACCGAACTTTGAGTTCGCTGAAACACTGGGGTTTGNAGTGTCAAGGGTGAATTTATGCAACTCGACCAAACATTAAATGTGAGGGAGTGAGACGAGTTGTGAATTATTTAAGATCCGTCGCAAATAAAGATGAGAGTAATATAGTCTAATCCGGAGTGAGTTTACGTAACCAGGTCAAGAAAAAAAAACAGCACACTATATAATCATTCCTCATTCCCAATTTGCAGGCCTTGGCAAGCAAGTCTGAAGAAACTGTTAGAGAGAACAACAATGGCTCTTAGTCTAAACCAACAAACTTTTTGGATGATTCTATGACACTCAAGAAGGATAATTCTTTGAAGTGTGGAATTCAAAAAATTTCTACAGTTTCTATTTTTCAAAAGAAGACTTTGCAGGCTTTACAATGTTCTAGAGCTGATTTTCACGTACCAAAGGAAAAGAGGAAAGTTCATACACCTAAGGTTTGATTTGATGCAAATATTGACATAGTAAAAAGAATCGATTTGGTGGATGAGGATAGTTTTTTAGTAAGAAGGATTATTTTGGATGATGATAAACTGTGTAAAGTTGAGAAATATATGATGAAGTATTCGGCAAATTGAGTTTAATAGATCGCATATTCAAGTTTTTTGAAGCTTTGGCTATGAAGATCTCTCATGTTCGGACAAACTTGTTAGACTACTCGATAAAGATGAAATGTCTCTTGTCCGCATTTTTCGCTTAATCAAATATTTATAAACTTTGTTGCAGAACTTTAATTAGTCTTGTTCTGATTTTAAATAAAATTGTCATGAGTTTTAGTGCTAGTATTGTATTTTGTGTGAAGCACTTTTGTTGCAATTGTTTGGTTGCTGCGAAACATGAGAGGCAACAAAAAGATGTGTTTTGTTCCATCATAAAATTGAACCGGAAGAGATGAATGAGCAGAACGTATGCTCTGACACTAATGGTTGGGAAAAATAACCCAACAAAAATAATATTCATGGTCTAAGACTGTAGTAAATATGAATTTCTAAAATACACTAACGAATGATAATAATAAGAGAAACAAGGACACCAAATTTATATTTGGAAACCCATCTGAATAAGGGGGAAATCACGACTTGAGTGGAGCAACTGATTTCTCTAGAACAAAAATTTTATAATATTTGATAACAAGTAAAATATTTCAAGATCACTATGCATTCAAAAGAAATAATTCTTTTTTTATTTTCCTACCTTACTACAATACTTCTCAAATTCTTTATTTTTTTCTCACCAAATATATTATTTCTTACTTTGTGAATTGCTCATTTCTCTCTGTGTTGGTGCATTTAATAGCTGAGCGAAAAGCCTCTTATTTATGCTGCTAGGAGACTCTTTATGATGTCATCAGTGACATACAATGTAGACAAAAGTCAAATGTCGTATTGTGACATTGGAGAAATAATAGCTTGCCGGTTCCTTTTTTCTAATGTTGATTTGGCTTGCTTGACAATTCAAAACCAAAAGAAGTTGTCTTCCTTTCACATGGGAATGGGATGAAACCATCACCATTTTTATCTATCTTCATCGACGAATTAAGGTCTTTTCAATGGAAATTAGAAAAAGAAAAATAAAAAATTAAACAGAAACAAAAAGAATTGTTGATTCGAAGAAAGTTTATACATTAAAATATTGGATTCGCTTTTATCATATAGATTGTGAACGCATTTGAGAACTCTTTTGGAGCAACCTTCACAAGAACAATGCATGTCTATCTGGAGAATTGTAGTAACATCTTTTACTATGATAATCATGTTGGAAACATGAAAGATGCATATCTAAAAAATATCAGTATTTATCATAAATTAATTGGCAAGCTATTGTATCTGAAAATCATAAGGCCTGATATATGCTCTGCGGTCCAAGTGTTGAGTCAATTCATGAAACTTCCTAAAGAGTCTCATATGGAAGCAACATTGAGGATGGCCAGGTATATCAAAGGAAGTCTTGGACTGGGGATCTTGTTAAGCATCAAACAAACAAACAAACAACACTCTCACAACATATTGTGACTCGGATTGGGCAACATGCCCTAATACAAGGAGGTTGCGACTAGGAAGTTGGACCTCTTCAAAGTGAAACAAAAAGACAATGAAATATTGAGGGAATTCGTATATTGGTTCCAGATAGAACGCATGAACCTACCCGCGGTCACAGATGATTGGGTTATTCAAGACTTCTCTCAAGGTTTGAACGAGCGAAGTTCGGTAGCATCATGACAACTAAAGTAAAATTTAATTGAATATCCAATGATGCCTTGGGACGATGTGCATAATCCGTACCAGTCAAAGGTCAGGGTCAAAAATGATCAATTGGGTACCCCTTCCGGTTCCGTCTACCCAAACAGGACCGTCGGCGGAATTCAAAGGGACATCGACAGAGAACCCCGATCGAACATATATCGATATCAACTATACAACACGGATCGTAGAAACAGCATCCCAGGACGTAATCCCGTTCGAAATGATCGAAAGAATGATCGAGGACAGAGCTCTCGAGGGCTCATGAGTAAAAGTGGCTTCGATACAAAAGTACCACTTCAGCATCGACGCATCGGGTATTGTATCAGCCGTTGGACGGATCAAGAACACTAGATGGCCCAGACCCCTACAAACCGATCCAGCTCAACGGAACCCTAATCAAATATGCAAATACCATGGTACCCATGGTCATAGAACCGAAGACTGCAAACAGCTAAAGGAGGAGGTGTCCAGTCTGTTCAACGGGGGTCACCTTCAAGAATTCTTGACCGAGCTAAAAATCACTTCAGAGACAGGGATGCAAACAGGAAAAACGAATAGGAAGAACCACAACATGTGATTCACATGATCGTTAGTGGGGACAATATTTCACAAGAGCCCGTGTTCAAACGCACCAAGGTGTCGATCATCAGGGAAAATTGAACTCAGACTACGTACCGGAAGGCACCTTGTCGCTCAATGACGGGGAAGAAGAAGGGATCTCACAACCCCACAATGATGCAATGGTAATCTCTGTTCTTATAAATAAAATTCAGTTTAAACGTGTTTTAATTGATCCAGGGAGTTCGGCCAATATTATTCGATCGAGGGTCGTGGAGTAGCTCGGCCTACAGGATCAGATCGTGCCCGCATCTCGGGTTCCCAATGGTTTCAACATGGCAAGTGATACAACTAAAGGTTAAATCATTTTACCAGTAAATGTAGTCGGGACTATACAAGAAACAAAGTTCCATGTAATCGAGGGCGATATGAGATACAACGCGCTGCTCGGAAGACCCTGTATTCACAACATGAGGGTGGTCCCCTCAACCCTTCACCAAGTGCTGAAACTCCCGACACCGGATGGAGTAAAATAGTGTATGGGGAACAACATGCTGCCAAAGAGATGTTCGCAGTCGATGAAGTAATACCGGTATCGGTGCTTTCATCAACAAAGGGATCGGAGTCAAAATAAAAGAAGGAGGTCAAATAGCAACCACAAGTACCAGCCTCGACCCAATCGGAGGAACGAGGGGCGGATGAGGATGACGAACATTGGATTCCCCGATCCTTCATAATTCCCGATGAATCCGACGCTACAAAATCAACAGTCAAAGAGATGAAGCAAGTCATACTGATCGAGTATCTACCCGATCAAAAGGTATACCTGGGCACGGGGTTAATCCCCGATCTCAGGGAAAAACTCATTAAATTCCTTATCGATAATATGGATTGCTTTGCTTGGTCCCACCTTGATATAACAGGGATCCCACTAGAGATCACTACCCATCGATTGAGCTTGGGCCCAAAGTTCCATTCAGTAAAGCAAAAGAGAAGGCCCCAGTCCGAGGTTAAACATGCGTTCATCAAGGGCGAGGTAACCAAACTTCTCAAAATAGGGTCCAATTGGGAGGTAAAATATCCCGAATGGTTAGAAAACATAGTTGTAGTCCCTAAAAAAGGGAATAAACTTAGAATGTGCATAGATTATAAGGATTTAAATAAAGCATGCCCAAAAGATTCTTTCCGTTGACGAATATCGAACACATGATCGATGCCACGGCCAACCACGAGATCCTTAGCTTTCTCGATGCCTACTCCGGGTACAATCAAATATAAATGAACCCAGAGGATTAGGAAAAGACTTTGTCAACACTAAGTACATCACCTATCATTATAACGTAATGCCATTTGGACTAAAAAATGCTGGTGCTACTTATCAACGCCTAGTAAATCGAATGTTCGAAGAAAAAATAGGAAAATCAATGAAAGTTTTTATTGATGACATGCTAGTTAAGTCCCTGCGCGCAGAGGACCATTTGAAACATTTGCATGAGATATTCGACATACTAAGAAAGTACAACATGAAATTAAACCGGGTGAAGTGCGCATTCGGGGTAGGCTCGGGGAAGTTCCTCGGATTCATGGTATTAAATCGGGGCATCGAGATCAACCCCGATAAAATCAAGGACATCGAAGATATCACGGTCGTGGATAATGTTAAGGACGTACAAAAGCTAACAAGGCGCATAGCCGCCCTAGGCCGATTCATTTTGAGGTCCTCATATAGAAGTCACCGGTTCTTTTCACTGCTTAAAAAGAAAAACAATTTTGCATGGACCCCTTGATGCCAACAAGCTTTGGAAGAACTAAAACGGTACCTCTCAAGCCCGCCAGTGCTTCATACTCCGAAAGCAGATGAGCAACTCTACTTATACTTAGCAGTCTCGTAAATCGCGGTAAGTGGGGTCCTAGTTCGAGAAAAGAAAGGTACGCAATTTCCTGTTTACTATGTTAGTCGAACCTTAGGTGAGGCCGAAACCCGGTACCCACACTTAGAAAAATTAGCGTTTGCTCTAATAAGTGCCTCTAGAAAATTAAAACTATATTTTCAATGTCATCCAATTTGTGTGGTGACTACATATCCCGTTCGCAATATTTTGCATAAGCCCGAACTCTCGATCCGATTGGCCACATGGGTTGTCGAGATCAGCGGGTACGATATCAAGTATCAACCCCAAACGACCATCAAGTCTCAAATCTTGGCATACTTCGTGGTCGACTTTATGCCAGCCCTCGTACCCGAGGTCAAGAAGGAACTATGATTAAAATCGGGTACATCATAAAGGGTGTGGACCCTCTTCATAGACGGCGCTTCGAACATGAAGGGGTCCGGGCTAGGCATCATTTTGAAGCCACCCACAAGAAATGCTAACAATGAGGCCGAGTATGAGGCCATGATTGCAGGTCTCAAGCTAGCTAAGAGTTTGGGGGAAGAGGACATCGAGGCCAAATGTGACTCCCTACTTATGGTAAACCAAGTCAACAGAACTTTCTAGGTTCGAGAAGACCGAATGCATATGTACTTGGATAAACTACAGGTGGCTCTACATCGATTTAAAGAATGGACCCTGCAGCACGTACCTCGATAGAAAAATAGCAAGGCCGATGCCCTTGCAAATCTGGGGTCATCGGTCAGAGATGACGAGCTTAGCTTGGGGACTATCGTACAACTTTCGAAGTCAGTAATCGAAGAAAGCCACGCTGAAATAAACTCCACAATTCTGACTTGGGATTGGAAGAATAAGTATATCGAATACCTAAAGAACGGGAAGCTTCAATCGGATCCTAAGTAATCGAGGGCTCTACGCACGAAGGTCGAACGGTTCATATTAGCCGAGGATGGAACACTGTATAGAAGGACATTCGATGGGCCGTTGGAAATATGTTTGGGTCCAGGAGATACCGACTACGTCCTATGGGAAATTCACGAAGGCACTTACAGAAATCATTCTGGTGCCGAGCCTTGGTTCACAATGTCGTCAGAGCAGGATACTATTGGGCTGATATGGAAAAGGATACAAAAGAGTTTGTCCGAAAGTGCGACAAATGACAAAGGTATGCGCCAATGATTCACTAACCCGAGGAGTAACTGCACTCAGTCTTATCCCCACAGCCGTTTATGAGATGGGGAATAGACATCGTCAGACCTCTCCTATCGGCCCCAGGTAAAGCTCAATTCATTTTGTTTATGACTGACTATTTCTATAAGTGGGTTGAAGCACGGGCCTTCGAGAAAGTCAGACAAAAAGAAGTCATAGACTTCATCTGGGACCACATTATATGTCGATTCGGGATGCCTGCCGAGATCGTATGCGACAATAGGAAGCAATTCGTCGACAACAAAGTGACAAAGTTTCTCGAAGACCACAAGATAAAAAGGATTCTATCAACGCCATATCATCCTAGTGGGAACAGACAGGTTGAATCGACAAACAAGACCAGCATTCAAAATCTAAAGAAAAGATTGACCGAAGCTAAAGGAAATGGAGAGAAATATTGGCTGAGGTCCTTTGGGCATATCGTATAATGTTGAAATCCAGTACGAGGGCAACACCGTTCTCTTTAGTATATGGTGCCTAAGCTCTGATCCCGATCGAAGTTGGGGAACCTAGCTTCAGGTATCGGTATGCAACAGAAGAGTCAAATCACGAAGCTATGAATACAAGCCTCAAATTGATAGATGAAAGACAGGAAGCGGCCCTCGTTCTAATGGCCGCATAGAAACAGCGGATCGAAAGTTATTACAACCAAAGAGCCAATCTTCGACACTTTAAAATCGGGGACTTAGTTCTAAGAAAACATCACCCTCAAAACTCGAAACCCAAATGAAGGAAAACTTGGCCCAAACTGGGAGGGGCCGTATTAGATCCTCGATATCGTCGGAAAAGGATCCTACAAACTTGGCACGATGAACTGCGAGCAATTACAAAACAATTGAAACATATCACTCCTCAAACGATATAACTACTAAGGTAAGACCGACTCCATTTTCATTTATATTTTATATTAACCGATTGCAGGTGTTCAATCGAAAACATCGAGGGATTATTCAACACAAAGTCCTTAGGTCTGAAAGCACGCGTTGAAATCTTTTTCCCTTAGACCGGTTTTTGTCCCAAATGGGTTTTTCCGGCGAGGTTTTCAACGAGACAACCATTGTTCGTGCTAACTTAGAGCAATTCAATAGTATCTGAGGCTTCTTTACAATAAACCTCGAATACTGGGAGGCATCACCTTCGAATGTCAACTTTGTTAAAAAGAAAGTACTTCATGTCAACAGGGTCTCGATAGGTAAATTTTATATGTAAGGGCCAAACAGTCGAATGAACCGTGACCATGTAGATTACTCGATCCCTAATGAAAAATATGTACGCATGTATAATCTATTGAGAGAAGTATTTTTCCTTGCCAATTTCATGCCTTACAAAAGTTTTCTACTTCACAATTTCATACTTTTGATCTATTGTGGAAACAGGCTTAAGGGCTGATCACAACTGAAGTTCAAACAACTAACCCCACACTCGGGGACTGCCATCCGAAAAATCAACATAATCGAATTACCAAAGCCCCTAGATCGTAAGACCTTAAAAAGGAAATCCTCGATTTTATAGGCCACGACCATCCCACTCTGGGACTGGCACTTCAAACAAGTTCGAAGTGTAACCGGGAAACAAGCCCAAGAGGCAAATCCCAAGCTAAAGGCTATGGCCAAATTAACATGGTTCGGAGACGTCTGAATGCCGTAATAAAACAGGCCTTCAAATATTTTCATAAAATCGGTTAAAAAGGCTACCCTCGGCAAAATTACAAAGGGTTTCGATAACATCAACCCTCGAAAACCCTAAGGGGTACCGAATTGTTCGAACCCTCGAACAATTTTATTTCATGCTAAGGCTTAACGAAACAAAGGGTTTCGGTAACATCATCCTCAAAAACCCTAATGGGTACAACATGCTAAGGCATAACAAACTTTTATATGATTAACTTTTTTAAGCCGAAAAAGGGAAAAACCCATTCTTTTTTAAGGC
The DNA here is from genome assembly GCA_005239495.1 of Nicotiana undulata. NCBI lineage: Eukaryota > Viridiplantae > Streptophyta > Magnoliopsida > Solanales > Solanaceae > Nicotiana > Nicotiana undulata. Next base: position 8,090 of record ML262667.1, read on the forward strand.
CGTATCGGCCTAATTCAAGAGCCTAAAGGCCATTTAATTTTGAGTTCGAGAAATCATCCTCACTCAACTAAAACCTAAGGGTCACCCTACTTCTAGTTCGAGCAAGTACTCACTCGATTATAAAGACTACACTAGTCCGACTTCGATCGAATTGCCTAAGTTACCAATTTATGAACAATATCTTCATAAGGCATGAATGAAACAAAATTTTCACAAGGCAGAAAATGAAATAAATATAAGTCGGAAAGGAAATAAATATTTATACATATATATAGGAATATTTACAAGGTCTGATCAGGATCCTACACAAAAGAACAAAAATGAAAAATCCTAAGGTTCCTAATTTTCCTCTAGGTCAACTTCTTCTCCATCGAGCCCCCCCCCCCCCCCCCCCCCCCCCCCCCCCCCCCTCTCGCTCTTACTCCCGGCGTCATCATCATCATCATCAGAGAAGGCCAGTTCCCTAACATCTTCTTCGATCCCTTTGGCCTTTTCTATCCCATCGGTGAGATCGAAACCTCGGGCATGGATCTCCTCGACGGTTTCCCTCCGAGATTGGCACTTAGCAAGTTCGACAACCCAATGTGCTCGAGTTTGAGCGGTCTCGGCAGTCTCTCTTGCTTGGGCTTGAGCAGCTTCAGCATCGGACCGGTAGACGTCCACGATCGACTCCGCATCGTCCTTGGCCTTTTCGGCCTCAGATTTGGCCTTTGCAAATTCGGCGGCAAACCGAGCCTCGAGCTCCTCAATTTTCTTGGCTTGTGCCAAGCTCTTCCCCTTTATGCCCTGGAGGTGACTTTCAGCTGATGACAACTGGGCTCGAGCAGCCTCTTTCTCTGAGGTAAGGCGGTCCATATTCTGCTTCCATCCCAAAGTCTCCACCTGCATCTTATTAACCTCTTCACGAAACTGCTTTATTCTCTCAATCTTGTACTGAACCTGTGAGATTGAAGTGTTAGCCATCATTCTCGAACCGATACTATGAGCCTCTAAGATTTTTATTACATGCTCAATCAGGCTGGTCTGTTCTTCATGAGCCTCGGTCAACTCGGCTCGGAGGTCCTTGATCTCCTCTTCTTTCTGCCCTCTGAGGACCTTGAGGGCGTTCTTCTCCTCAGTAATCCCTTGAATATTGGCCTCGCACCGGCTCAGTCCAGCTCGGGATTTTGAAAATGCCTCATGATGAAGCATTAAGTCCTACACATAAAGAAGAAGAAAAGTTAGACAGGAAGAGTAAAATGAACACAAGTGTAATATCGACGAGGGGAGTTCAAACTTATCCGATTCAGAGCTTATTGTGTCTCATTGAAAAGACTCGATGCCTCACCCGAATCCTTCCTCGATATCTCCAAGTCACTCAGGTCGGTATCATCTTCAACCCCAGTAAAGTAATCACTAAAAGGGTCCTCCTTTTCGTGGGCTCCTTCTATGGAGGGGGTCTTCAAGGCCCGAGCCTCCTGAATCATCCCCTTAGAGAACGAAGGGAGAGACGGGAGCCTCCAATTTTAATTGCCCCAAGTGGGTCACTTGGTGCATTCTATCCATCTCGAGGGGCCTCGAGACCATCCCCTATCGTCGTACCTGCCGTTTTCTCACTATGGTGGGAGGCATTTTTGATATTCGATGACTCAAAGACTTCGCCCAAGTATTTTTCCAGGGACCCCTCATCTCGATGGGGAGTCTTTTCAACCTTCACCGACTCAACGGACTTTGGGGCCTCGATGTTCATCTTCACTAGGGCCACCATCCCAGAATAGTCTTCGCCTTCTTCCTCTTCTTCATCTTCTTCCCTCAGGCTTTAAACTGATTCTTCGGTCAGGAGGATAATTTTATTCCTGGGCTTACGAACCTCTCTCTTCTTGGGTTCTGAGTCCTTATAGGTTGAGGTCCTTTTTCTCTTTTATCCTTTTTCCAGTTTCAGGACCAGGATCGAAGTCTCCTCCTCACCAAACGGGGGCATCATGACTGCATCTCTGCCAAGGCCTGTATAAAAGGAAATTGAGTAAGTGGGGAAAAAGTATTTTAACAAAATCATCAAACATATGAAAGGGGGATTATCATGATTTTTGGCTTCCCACCGGCCCTTTGATAAGTCGCTCCATGCGCGTTCAGCATACATCAATATCGAGACTAGGTCCCTGACCCAGCTTTTAAGTTCAGGGATGGCACCGGGCATCCAGGCAGCGGCTACATCGAAAAAGAACATCAGTAAGAGAAAGCAGAGAAGCCAAGTAACAAATAAAAAGGGATCGTACTTACGTTTCATATTCCACTTCTCGGGAAATGGCATTTTCTCGGCCGGAATTAGGTCTGAGGTCTTCTCCTTGACGAATTGACCCATCTAGCCTCGCTCCTTGTCCTCGTCTATACTGGAGATGAAAACTTTGGTGGATCGACGTTGGAGCTTTATTATCCTACCTCGGTAAAGACGAGGGCTGTATAATCTGATGAGGTGGTCGAGGGTGAAGGGGAGCTCGTCGACTTTGCTCGAGAATTATCAGAGAAATATGATAATCCTCCAGAAGGAGGGGTGAATCTGAACGAGGTTCACCTGGTATGTTTTTCAAAAGTTCACGATGATGGGGTCAAGAGGACCCAACGTGAAAGGATAAGTGTAAACACTCAAGTACCCTTCCACATGGGTGGTAATAGCCTCCTCTGGGGCCGGAACCACAAACTCTCTTTGTTTTGCCAGTTGCAGTCCTCCTTTACGTTGTCGAGAAAGGTCTTAGGTATCAAGCATATGTATCTGGATAACGGCTCACAACGACCAGGGACCGACAAAGTTTTCTCGGTCTTTAAATCAGAGCTGACAACACCCCCCCCCCCACCTCCCCAGGAATACATTCCTCAAGGAGGGGTTCCACCAGTGCTTTCCCACCGTCCTATTGAGAAGATTGTATTGGTAAAAATGAGCTTCACACGTGTAACAATTATGATGACTCAACAATCTATGTGGAGCAATGATAACATGACAACTGGACGAGACTTTATGAAGAGGTACGAGATAAAGAGGAACGAAACAGTATACCCACGGGGTAATCAAATACGGGAATCTCAACCTAATTGAGAAGATGAAGAGACGCGGTCAAAATGAATCAAGGCAAAATACAGGGCAGATTCGGGGATCTTCAATTAATGAGCCAAACGTTACATAATCTTCACGCAACAATTACGATTAATCATTGTAACGTTACACTAATGCCATTATTAGTCATTAATGATCAATCACTGAAAAGAGTAGACGTTATATTAAGAAATTCCCTATAAAAGTGAGTAAAATATAACGTGTAAGGACACGTTCGAACCACTATTGAAATACACTTACTTTATGCGCATCTTCATTGCTTACGAATTTACTTACAATTATTTCCATATTCTTTTGGTTATCAGAAACTCGTGTTCTTCTTAAAACAGCTTTGGCAGAGAATCTAATTCTTTGGTTAAACAAAGATGAAGTGTTTTCTTTTTGTGGTACGATTTTTGATGTTTTCTCCATTTGGTTTGAGTTTGAAGAAAGAAGAAGATAATAGAACTTGGTGTTTTAAGAAGGGGTTTGAGTTCGACGAAGCAGATGTCAACGGATTGCTTCTTCCTCACAACGATGCACTGGTAATATCCCTACTTATACATGACTAACGTAAAAAGAGTGTGGATTGATCTAGGTAGCTCAATCAATATCATTTTTTTGAGAGTTGTGGAATAAATGTTAATGGAGGATCGAGTAATCACAAAAGCACGAGCCTTATCTGGGTTTGACAACTCTACGGTCATAACAAAAGGGTAAATTGAGCTTAGTACCTATGCAGAAGGAGTAATCAAAAATAAGAAATTCCAAGTCATTGATACCGATATGGCTTACAACGTAATCATGGGGAGACCATGGATCCAAGATATGGAAGCAATACCATCTACTTTACATTAGGTAATTAAATTCCCTTCCAAATGGGGGATTCAACAGATCTGAGGCGATCAGCAGACTTCAAGGAATATAAATTCAGTAGCACACTCTAACAAAAAAGAGGTAGTGGAAGAGTCAAAAGACGAGGAAATCACTCAAACAAGTACGGAAGAAACTGGTACCCAAATAGGTACGGAAGAGGGTGGCCACGAGGAGGTGAACCAAATCACCACAGAGGCAGCATCAAAACATACGGACATGGATTCCATACCCGATGTCATTCGGGAGCCGAAAGAAGACGAGCATATTAAAACAACTACTGAGGAGCTCGAAACTATTCCACTATTCGAGCAAGAGCCTGAGCAAAAAGTTCACATAGGCACGAGGCTAAGTCCCAACAAACGAGGTAAGTTAATTGAATATTTAAAAGCTAAAGAAGATTGTTTTTCTTGGTCCCATTCAGACATGACAAGTATACCTCCGGAAGTGATGACTCATAAACTAAATGAAGATCCATCCTTCGTACCTGTCAAGCAAAAAAAAAAGCAAGGACCATTCAAGAACCAAGTGATCGATGAAGAGGTACAGAAACTCTTGAAAATTAGTTCAATACGTGAGGTAAAATATCCTAATTGGTTAGCTAATACCGTAGTGGTATCAAAAAAGAATGGTAAACGGAGAGTATGTGTAGATTACACAGATTTGAATAAAGCATGCCCTAAAGACTCATTGCCATTACTACACATAGATCAAATGATTGATGCCACTGTAGGTCATGAACTGTTAAGCTTTCTAGATATGTATTCTGGTTATAATCAAATAAAAATGGATCCCTCAGACGAGGAAAAAACTTCCTTTATTCCAAACAGGGGGACTTATTGTTACAAAGTCATGACATTTGGCCTGAAAAATACTGGAGCCACGTATCAAAGGCTAGTGACCAAGATGTTCCAGGAACATCTGGGGACAACAATGGAAGTATAAATTGATGACATGCTGGTAAAATCAACACAAGCGGAAGATCACTTCCAGCATCTTTCAATCACCTTCGAAATCCTGCGCAGGTATAACATGAAACTAAATCCAGAAAAATGCGCTTTTGGCGTTGAATCGGGTAAGTTTTTGGGTTTCCTTGTATCAAATAGGGGCATAGAAGTAAACCCTGATCAGATTAAATCTATTGATAAAATACCCGATATACTTACGAGCAAAAAAGAAGTTCAAAGACTAACAGGAAGAATTGCAGCCTTAGGAAGATTTATCTCCAAGTCTTTAGAGAATAGTTTTAAATTCTTTTCAGTTCTAAAAAAGCAGAACCAGTTCGAATGGACTGAAGAATGCCAACGGGCTCTCAAAGATATGAAGGCCTATCTAACAAAACCCCCGCTGCTGTCTAAATCAAAGGAGGGGGAAAGGATGTATGTCTATCTTGATGTTGCAGAAATTGTCGTAAGTGCAGTACTGGTAAGAGAAGACAAAGGTAAACAATCTCCAATTTATTATGTAAGCAAGTCTTTATTAGATGCTGAAACTAGATATCCTCATCTAGAAAAATTGGCCTTAGCTCTAATCATGGCAGCTAGAAAATTAAGACCGTATTTTCAAAGTCACCCAATCACTATTGTGACTTCATATCCACTGAGGAATATTTTGCATAAACAGGAGTTATCGGAGAGATTAGCTAAATGGGCGATAGAATTAAGTGAACATGATAGAGTATATCAGCCTAGGACTGCAATAAAGTCTCAAGTTTTAGCTGATTTCGTCGCTGATTTTAATACTAGCATAATCCCTAAAGTAGAAAAAGAGATACAACTCTTCAACGGGACTAATCCAGGAATATGGACCCTATTTACTGACGGCTCTTCTAATGTAAAAGGAGCCGGCTTGGGAATTATTTTAATATCACCTACGGGTGAAAAGATACGACAAGCCATTAAATGTTATCCCATAACTAACAATGAAGCAAAGTATGAAGCTGTCATTGCAGGGCTTGAACTGGCACGAGAACTCTCAATTGAGCAGATCGTGATCAAAAGTGACTCTCAACTAGTGGTGAACCAGATGCAGGGGACTTATACCGCTAGAGAGGCTCGGATGTAATAATATCTAGAAAAGGCACAAGACCTAGCAAGGCAATTCCAGACATGGAAAGTTACGCAAATACCCAGGGAGGAAAATGCAGAAGCAGATAAATTAGCTAACCTCGCAGCACTTACCAACGTAACAAATAAAGACAATGTAATTGTCATACACCTATTTCATTCAGCAATCGACCAGGATAAAAATGAGGTAACATTTAACAATTTAACCTGGGATTAGAGAAACGAAATTGCAAATTTTTTGCATAACGGTACCGTACCTGAAGATAAATAATCAGCTCAAGCACTTCGCCGGAAAGCTGCACGGTACTGCTTAGTTCGTGAAACTTTATACCATAAAATGTTCGGAGGCCCCTTAGCAAAGTGCCTTGGGCCCAATCAAACGGAGTATGTAATGAAGGAAGTACATGAAGGACACTACGGAAACCATGCAGGAGCGATATCCTTAGTCAAAACCCTAATCAGAGCAGGGTACTATTGGCCTAAAATGGAGGAAGATGCTGAGAACTTCGTAGCCAAATGCGACAAGTGTCAGCATATGCTAACAATATGCACCGGCCAGCAGAATTACTCCACCCAGTGGTTTCACCATGGCCATTCATGAAATGGGGCATGGACATAGTGGGACCTCTTCCCCCAGCTAAAGGAAAGGTACGCTTCTTACCCGTATTAACTGATTATTCACAAAATGGGTGGAGGCGGACACTTTTAAACAGGTGTGAGAAAAAGAAGTGAAAATCTTCATATGGCGACACATAATATGCCTCTTTGGAATACCAAAGGAGATCGTATGTGACAATGGCCCGTAATTCATAGGCTCACAAATCACAGAATTCTTCGAAAGTTGGCAAATCAAACGAATCACTTCATCACCATATCACCCCGTGGCTAACAGGCAAGCCGAGTCAACAAACAAAGTCATCGTCAATAACCTAAAGAAACGGCTGGAAAAGCCAAGGGAAACTGGCCCGATGAGCTACCGGCAGTATTATGTTCTTACAGAACTACTACAAAAACAGCCACGAGAGAAAATCCATTCGCGCTTGTTTACGGTTCAGAAGCTTTAATACCGGTGGAAATCGGTGAACCAAGCACAAGGTTCACAACAACAACGGAAGAAACAAACAACGACGAGTTGAGGACAAATCTGGATTTGCTCGAGCAAAAGAGGGAAGTTGCACTAATGTGTATGGCATCCCAGAAACAAATTATAGAGCGATATTACAACAAAAACGTTCACCTCAGATATTTTAAAATTAGGGAATTCGTTCTCAAAAAAGTCTTCCAATCAACAAATGAAGCTGGTGCAGGAAAGCTAAATCCAAATTGGGAAGGAGCTTACAAAGTCTGTGGCATCGCTGGAAAAGGCGCTTATGAGCTGGAGGTTATGGACCGCAGAATCTTACCAACCAGTTAGAATATTGTTCATTTGAAGAAGTATTACTTCTGAGTAAAAGGAATACCCCCGGTCAGGTATCATTACATTCGATTTTAATTTTGTACAGTTAAAATTGTACTAACTTTTTTAGATGATAGGAAAAAAGCTAACCCATCACCAGATGAAGATATTAGACCTGCATAGACACGAGGAAGTAACTGAATTCCCGGTCTAGAGTTACAAATTTCTAATGGACGTTTTTAAGGGTTAAGCAGTCATCATCTAAAAACTATATACCTTCGAGTCCCGTATGTTTTTCCTTTTCAGAAAAAGGACCACAAGGAAGGAATAGTCAAGTGCTCGAGATTTTATTCTTCAAAGCTCAAACACTTGGGGGACTATACAGTATGGAAGACAAAAAAGAAGCAAAGAAGACTATCAAAAAGTCAAAGCTTAAGCCTGAAGATCCATCTTCCCAAACAAGTCAAGGACTATGAGCAAAATCAAAGAGCCAAAGACAAAAACACAAAGCCTGATTCAGAAACCTTCAAAAACATATTCATAAATGTAAACGAATGTTTCAAAAAAAATATTCGTAAATGTAAACGAATGTTTAGGTTAAAGGCAGAATATTAGATATGGATAAAAATGCACATCTTTGTACTTAGCCAAAAATTGTTGTAAATGAAAACAGTTACGGATGAGAAAACATCCTTCTACTTATTCAAAAACTGTTGTAAATAAAAACAGTTACGGATGGGGAAAAAAAGTATTATCCTTGTATTTATTCAAAAAACTATTCTAAACAAAAACATTTACGAGTAAAAATTCATACCCTTATGTTTATTTAAAACTGTTATAAATGAAAACAGTTATACCCTTGTATTAATTCGAAAAAGTTGTTGCAAAAGAAAAACGGTTACGAGTGCAAGTTTATACCAAATATTTTGTAAGAAAAACAGTTGCAAAAGAGTTATGGACGATACACAAACACATGTAAAATATAGCGAAAGTTTGAAATAATACAGAGACTTTCTTCAAAACATTAAAACATGTGAAATTCCTATCTCTCTTTTGTACATTTTACACTATTATGAAGTTGAGACGTCTTCTTCATTTAGTGTCGATCAAAAAAGGGCCCTCTTTTATAAATCGTACCTATTAACGAAAAGGTACGAAAAATCTAAGCATTATTAATGCAAAGTAAAAAACTAAGAGGTAAACCAAAAACCTCGAAAAATCTAAGCATTATTTAATGCAAAGTCAAAAACTCATAGGTAAACCAAAAACCGCAAAAAGAAAGCATGCAAAGACTTAAGAGTGAAACAAAAACTCAAAGAAAGCAAAAGTCATGCTAATATTGATATTAATATACTACGGCAAAATAAACTAAGTGTTGACTTAGTCTGAGCCGGATTAGTTTATACATTGATTGCCCTTAAGTTGTCAGTTGGGGACTTACAAAGGATCCAACTTTACCCCTGATGGGACTGGGGGTAACCACCAATTGTTGCAAATAAAAAAGAAGAAGAACCAAGTTCCTTAAACTTTTCTAGATGGAGGGTTTTCTTCACTGGCAGGAGGAGCGACTTGAGATGGAGAGACACGAGCAGCAGGGACCTCTCAGGTGAAGATAAATTCTGACTTTGCTGAGACTTCTCAATCGTCTCTCTGGTTTTAGCAATTTTGGCTTCCAAGTCAAAACCCTCTTGGCCCATTTCCGTCAATGTGTCAAGACGGGCATTCAGATAAGCCCAGATAACATCGACGGCTGCTTTGTCTTCAAGAGATTCATAGTCCTTCTCCCATCGTTCAGCTTCAGCTCTTAGCTCATCTCTCTCAGCCACGGCAGCATCGTGGGAAGCTTGTAAAGGAGCAAGAGACCTTTCTAGAAATTGGACCTTCTCTGAAGAAATACGGAGGTTCATCTTGGGTTTGGGTGAGCTATTGAACAAGTTCACCAGAGTATGCCTCCTTCTTATCTAATAAGGCCTTCAGGCTCCTAATCTCTTTGGTGTCACGAGAAAGCTGCTCTGCAAAGGAAGACTCCAAGATATTTTTGTCCATACCTGTCTGGTTAGAAGACGCCTTCTCTATGGCCAGTTCTGCTGCAAAAACTCTAACTCGCTGCTCCAAGGTACATTTTTCCTCCTTCATTGCCTCAATGTCAAGATGTAAACTCTCGTACTGCTCCTTCTAATTGTTAGCCTCGTTTTGGAAGTCATTCGCTGATTCCTCCACTTGAACGATTCTATTCATTAACTCTGTGCCTATAAGGTTGATCTACATAAAAAGATAATTTAGATACGGTAAGAATATATAAGTACATATGAAGGGAAATCAAGTTTTACCTTTAAGGACGAATGCACAGTCTCGTTCATCCAAGTCAAGGAGTTGTGGCTTTCTAGCTTAGACTTCTCAGTTGGGCCTATCAATGGTTTTAACCATACATCAGCCTAGCCCGACTTTTTCAAGAGGCTGCCGGCCGCAGGAACCTCTATTGTAACTTGCTTCATTACCCCCTGCTGGAAGGCCCTACTTCAACAGCAGAAGGCACGAAAGCGGGGGCGGGTGAAGGAGCCACGGACAGAGCAGGAACAGCTATGGGAGCAGGAATGGCAATGGGAGCAGAGGCAGCAACGGAAGAAATAAACGAAAGTTTCTTAGAAGCACGAGGAGAGAAAACAACAAGAGGAGCTTCATCAGAGACGGTACCAAAACCTTGTTGGAACAGGTGATCAACAGGCTCACGAACATGAGAGGGAGTTACATATTCAGGAGCGGAAAGTTATGATTCAGGCATAGGAGGATCAACAACGGTGCAGATTCATCATCGGAGACCACCCTCCTCCTACGTGACCTATGGACCAACGCACCCTCCTCTTCCTCTTCATCCTATAAGGTCCGGGACCCACTCGTCTTACTTTTCGATGAGGAAGAGCCAACAATGATATCCTGAGCCTTAGCCAGGGACAGCTTTGAAGCAGACACAGCCGCAGCAGAAATTCCACGAGCAAGAAACCCTACCGAATAAAAAAGGGCCAGATAAAGCTTAAAAATGGAGGAAGTAAAAACCAAAAACTTCACTTACCGTGGGTCTTCACTTTCCATCCAAACCTCAAAGAGAGGTACTTCCACGAACGTTCTTCTAAAGGAGCGATTGATAAGAGTTTTTCTACCCAATCATGGAAACCGGAGACATTCTCGACGGTTCCCATGGTTGCTGCAAAAAGAAAAAGAAACAGTCACGGTACTGATAATTTATCGAAAGCAAAATAAAAGGAAAGTGAGCAAAACTGTACTCACGTGCAAGATTCCACATCTCAGGTAAAGGGAGATTTTCTTTACCTACTAAACATGTAGTAGGGACAGCCACATACCGTACATACCACCCTCTATCCTTGTCATCATCTGGAGTAACTAACACCCTTTTACTCCTAGCCGCGAGAGTGAACACTCCTTGGCGAAAAAGCATCGGAGAATAGAGGTGAATAAGATGATGAAAGGTAAAGGGTACGGAAGCTAAATTGGCCAAATACCTAAGGCACACAACTACTCTCCAAACAAGAGGACTGACTTATCCCAGACAAACTTTGAAGAATCGACGAAACTCGATGATAACATGGTCGATGGGAGGCTTGAATCCTAATGTGAAGGGATAGGTATAGACAAAAGAGTACCCAGTCCTGTAAGAGGTTATCCTTTGGTTATCGTTGGGAACAACAACTGGAAAATCAGGCTTCCAGTGACAATCCCTGCGTACAGGAGACCCTAATTGAGAAGATGAAGAGACACGGTCAAGATGAATCAAGGCAAAATACAGGGCAGATTCGGGGATCTTCAATTAATGAGTCAAACGTTACATAATCTTTACGCAACAGTTACGATTAATGATTGTAATGTTACATTAATGTCATTATTAGTCATTAATGCTCAATCACTGAAAAGAGTAGACGTTATATTAAGAAATTCCCTATAAAAAGGAGTAAAATATAACTTGTAAGGACATGTTCGAACCACTATTGAAATACACTTACTTTCTGCGCATCTTTATTGCTTACGAATTTACTTACAATTATTTCCATATTCTTTTGGTTATCAGAAACCCGTGTTCTTCTTAAAATAGCTTTGGCAGAGAATATAATTCTTTGGTTAAACAAAGATGAAGTGTTTTCTTTTTGTGGTACGATTTTTGACGTTTTCTCCATTTGGTTTGAGTTTGAAGAAAGAAGAAGATAATAGAACTTGGTGTTTTCAGAAGGGGTTAACAACGAAACCTGAAGATTTTGTAGAACGGAGGAACTTAAAATATGTAAACAGCTTTGGAGATTGGAAGAGATTGAAAGTAACGTTTGAATCAATGAGATAAAGGCCTATTTATGGGTTTCACGACAACGATTAGAAACCACTAGTGGCCGACCCCCAACTGACACGCATTAAATGCGTGGGGAACTGTACCTACGGGACGTTTCGGTCACTTCCTGTGATGACCCAAGGAGTCATTTTATGAATTAAGACTACGTTCTAGGCTTCTTAGCCATAAAAAGATTATGTCACGACCCAAATTTCCCTCCATAGGGTCTCGTGACGGCACCTAGTCTCTACGACTAGGTAAGACTAAAACATGCGGAAAAGTAAATCGAAAACAGGGATAAAACATTAAAGATAAAAATAGTAACCATAAAGCTTAAGCCGCTCGTCATTTACAGTTTAGCTCTTCCCAAATCCCGGACTATCACAACTGTCACAAGCTTAACACTATAGCTCAATACATCGAAACTGAGAATATTTTTGCCTAAGTACCACGACGATACTAAGATAAGAGAGAGACTCGGAAGGCTCTGCGGACGCGGCATAAATACCTCTAAGTCTCTCAAAGACTGTTGTTGCTGCTAATATCGGTATTGCGTACGGGTACCTGGATCTGCACATGGGGAAAACATGCGCAGAAGGGCGTGAGTACTCCACATTCGGTACCCAGTAAGTGTCGAGCCTAACCTCAGTCAAGTAGTGACGAGGTCAGGTTGAGGCTCTACTGAGTTTATAAATAGACAGTTATAATCTAACAGTTGAAATAAGCAGCAATAATTTACGGAAGTTTAAAGTAAAAATTAGAAGAGAATGATGTAAATACCTCTCAGCTCAGCACAGCATATAACGCAATAAATACTCGTGCAATGCAATACATGGAAAAGATCTTAGGTCTTGGCCCGCAGTCCCAATGTAAATATGCAATGCAATGCAGTACAGGGGAAAGATCACAGGTCTCGGCCCGCAGTCCCACTGTAAATATGCTATCAAATACAGGGGAAAGATCACAGGTCTCGGCCCGCAATCCCACTATAAATATGCTATGAAATACAGGGGAAAGATCACAGGTCTCTGCCCGCAGTCCCACTATAAATATGCTATGAAATACAGGGGAAAGATCACAGGTCTCGACCCGCAGTCCCACTGTAAATATGCAATGCAAGATGTATACCGGATGTAGCGTAATTCAAAAGTTTAGGAAAAACCATTGGCAAAAATAGAGTAAAATACTTCAACGATGTTCAAATAGTAGTAATAAGTGGAAATCAAGTAAAATCGGTTGGTAGGTTTAAATCTTAGGTTGCCACTCAGTCTAGTTCAGTAATAGTAAAATTTGGAGTGAAAATGAGATATGCCATAGTAAGAACGATGAAAATTCGGTGAAAATAACCCATGCACGCACCCGTCACCTCACGTACACGGGGTTTTTATAG
>ML262671.1:0-25522 GCA_005239495.1 Nicotiana undulata
GCCCAGGGTCCCAACACCAGCAGCTCGACCACCAAGGGGTGGAGGTCAGATTGGCAGGGGCCGCCCCAGAGAGGGAGGCCAGCCGGGTAGAGGTCATTCAGCTCTAACTCGATCTGGGGGAGCTCAGCCATCACGACCTAGACCGGTTTTGGGTCGTGAGATCAAATTGTTTTAAAAACCTGTCCCTACTCCCTTTTATGTACTGATTTTTAAAAACCCCACTCTTAGTCCCTTAGGTTCTCAACCACCCCAGTGTGAGCACTGCTCAGGGTCCACATGAGACTCTTGTGAACTCTGACACGTTGGGGACTGGTTTTCCAATCTCTTATGAGCTATCTTCTGAATGTATGGTTCTGGTGTGAGCATTGCCCTGGGGTTTCTGAGGCCCTTGGAAACCTTGACACACTGGAATCCTGGTTCTAATGTGCTATGAATGAATCACTATGATATGCTTCAAAATTGTTATGGTTGGAAGGCCTGGTTCCCAGGTTTATTTGAACCTAATTAAGGCTCCCTATAGTGTCTTATTATTATTATGTAATTCATTTGTTATTATGGGCTGTAATAACTTTGTAATAAACATATTTGGGGATATTTAGTAAAGTTGGGGGGATTTTTCTTATTTCCTTTTGTTAAACCGGGTAGAAATCCTGTCTATGGGATTAATTATGCTGTCAATTCTGTTTGTTTGGTGAAAACTATATGAGTTCTATAATGTGCTTAGAAATCCTGCTTGTAGGACTTTCATTTTAATTCTTTGTTTTACATTTTCATATTAGAAATCCTGCCTATAGGGTTGACATTAAAATGCATATCAAAAATTCTGCTGATAGGATCTATCAATCCAACAAATGTGCATTAGCAATTATGCCTATAGGACCTTGATGTTTGAGTTAATCATTTTCTGGCAATCTGCATAATTTGTGCCCATACATGATTAATAGATATTCTGCCTATAGGATAAAAAAAATCCGTCTAGAAATCATGCCTATATGATTTGAATCAATTCGGCAATTAGAAAGCATGTCTATATGATTGAAAAAGGAAACAAAACCTATCTCTATAAGTTAAAATCAGTGCTACACCTAGAAGTCATGTCTATAGGTCTGTAATTAATAAGGTCGTAGAAATATGCCTATAGAATCATGTTGGTCATTTCTGAATTTCGCCACTGTCAATCACTTAGGTAATATACCCCTAGGGTTCAATTATGGGTCAATAATTGGGATGTATTACTGCCTGAAGTGCCCAGATTTATACTGAATAAAACCAGTAGGCAAACAATAGGTTTTAACACCCACCTTAATAAAACTGCCTCTGCATTTGTCTTCTCGCATAGATACACAGCATATAGGAACCTTAAAATCAATTGCGTGCCTTTGTTGACTTATGTGTGGAGGTCAATATGAGCCCATAATTGTTTCTTATGTGAAAGTTCTATTTGTTCTTGCTTGTCGCCTAGATTTTATATTTTTGAGCAACATAAGTTAGGTTTAGAACTATCCCAAATAGAGGTCCTAACACCTCCAGGGCCATAGGTAAGGGACGGGTAGTGCACGCATAGGGTACGAGCTAGAATCGATTAGAGCGCTTAATTAACAACTCAAAGATAGTAATTGGGTAGTAAGGAGATGATAGTCTGTGCGCTAATGCTATGAATAACACCCCGACTTGAAGAAGTTACAAAGTATTTCACGGGGTGATCCTATAGGCTAAAAAACATAGGACCCCCCCCCCCCCCAATTCCTTTTTAAAAAATAAATTGAGTACATTATTTTTCCAAATTGCTTTCTTCCCTTTTAGACTAATTCGCGTAATTTAAGTTCGGCCGGGACCCATCATTGTGGACCTTGAGGGGTGCCTAACACCTTCCCCTCAAGGTAATTTGAGCCCTTACCCGATCTATGGTGATGTAACCTAGTTAAACAAGTTATTTGCTCTTGGTGCCCTAACACACCTTAATCCGTTAGGTGGCGACTCTTCCAATTCCAATTCCTTACCTTCTCAAAAAGGAGTTGTCCAAAAAATGTTGAAACCCGATTTCACGAGAAAAAGGGGCCGCGACAGTCACCTCGTATATGTTTCACCCCCTCATGTAGCAAACAATGACAAATAGGAGGAAAAATTCTCTCAACAAATTTAGGCAAAACACTTACATCGATTTGGCTAACCCAACACCCAACTTAGCCTTTTCCTCTACAAATTCGCCTCTGCTCAACTCAATCCAATGATTTGGTATGAAAATTCCTTCACAAAATCCTCCGGACTAATAGAATATAGCAAATTACCAACCAAACGATTCAATTTAAGCCTTAGGAGTTACCCATGATTGCAAAAAGTTCAATTTAGGCCATTTTTTAAAAAGTCAACACCCGATCCCGCTTGGTCCAAACCCCAAATTCGGATCAAAACCTGATTACCCATTCACCCCGAGCCTGAATTTATAATTAATTTCAGAATCCGACCTCAATTTGAGGTCTAACTCCCCAATTTATCAAATCCCTAGTTTCTACCCAAAACCCCTCAATTCCATCATGAAAACTCTTAGATTTTTGGTTGAATCTTATGAAATAGTAGTGAAAAATTGAAAGAAATTAGTTTAAGAATACTTACCAATGATTTGGGGAAGAAACATTCTTTGGAAAATCGCCTCTTGTGGTCTAGGTTTTGAAAATTTGGGAAATGAATCAAAAATCTCGTCTAAGTCATCTTTTGTTTAGCTGAAGGAATCGCATTTGCGAACAGAACTCCGCATTTGTGAATGAACAGTCTTTTCGCAATTGCCATAAATGGTTCGCAATTGCGGATGAACAATGTTTTCGCAATTTCCATAAAAGGTTTGAAATTGCGAATGAACAGTGTTGCGCCAGAAACTAGCAAAACCCAAACTTCTCCGAAATGATCCGAAATCACCCCGAAACTCATTCGGAACCTCCCAGACACAAACCATATATGAATTTCAATCACAAAATATGCTACGGACCTGCTCGCGCACTCAAAACACTGAAAAGGGTTCGTCTTAACCCGATTTAACCATGGTCAAACTCCCAAATTTCTTAACTATACTAGTTTCTCAACCAATGATCCAAAAATACACCCAATCCCCTCGAGATTCCAAACCAAAAGCGCACACCACTCTAAAACATCATACGAACTTGCTCGCGCGATCAAATCGCCACAATAACACCTAAAACTACGAATTGAACACCAAATCAAATGAAATTTTAAAGAAAGCTTTAAAATTTCTATTTTTTTAACCACCGTACGTTCGAATCATGTCAAACCAACTCCGTTTCCCACCAAATTTCACATATAGGTCAAAAATATTATATTGGACTTGTGTCGGGTTCCAGAACCAAAATACAGACCCGGTATCAACAATTCCAAAAATTCAATCAATTCTTAAAAATATTAGATTTTCAGACTTTTAATTTTTTAATAAAATTTCATAACTTAAGCTAGGGACCTCGAAATTCGATTCCAGACATACGCCAGATCCCATATTTCAATATGAACCCACTGGGACCGTCAAAACACGGGTCTGGGTCCGGGTCCTGGTCTGTTTACTCAAAATGTTAACTGAAGTCAACTAAAATTAACGTTTAGGCAAAAGTTTTTGTTTTTATCAATTTTTTATCATATAAGCCTCCTGGGTCAATGCCCGGACTGTGCACGCTAATCGAGAAAGGCTAGAATGAGGCTCTAAAGGCTTCAAAACACATATTTGGTTCCAAATCATTGAGTGAAGTGCAGCTACTCAAAACGACCAGTCAGATGGTTACATCCTCCGCCACCTAAGCACACGTTCGTCCTCAAACGCGCCAGGAGTCGTTCCAAAGCTTTTAAATCACGGTGTAACCATACTATGCATAACTCTAGGGTGATGCCACATCACCCTGCTCCACATAAGTCCGCCAACAACACAATTAGAGATCCTTATTTCAACCTTGGTCCTGAAACCTTAGAACTCAATCTCTATCATCCAAAATTCATTGCAAGACCCGTATCCCACATCTACACACTGTATAAGTCCGAACAAGATGTATCAAGT
This sequence comes from Nicotiana undulata, assembly GCA_005239495.1. NCBI lineage: Eukaryota > Viridiplantae > Streptophyta > Magnoliopsida > Solanales > Solanaceae > Nicotiana > Nicotiana undulata. The sequence goes on from ML262671.1 coordinate 4,052, forward strand.
CAAAACCATAACCTAAGATCTTATCACATGATATACCCCATCACTTTGACACTCACAGTCGGAAATGCTGACCACCATTACTGCCCAAAACAAATCCAAAACAAATTTGGTGCCGGTAGCAAACTTCGTATCGACTTGAACCTCATTCAAAACCTTCATACCCTATCGATAATGAAAGAAACACGCATAACCGCTTAACCACTCATCTGACTAATACGCCAAGAAGCTCACTCGCCCGCACCGGGCCATTGTCCAAATCCTCAAAAAACTATAGTGTTATTCTTTCAAACGTTCCTCATCCCAATACAATAGCGCAAATATTAGGTCTAGAAACCTCATCTCAACCAACACAAGCAGCCACACCGACAAGTATCAACAATAATCATATAGAGCCTCTCACAACCCGGTTTCGTACACTAACAAGTAATAATCCAGACATGACAATTAACAGTAAAAAAACTAAATAAGACTACTAAATAAGCTAAACAGGAAGGGAAACTTTTTGTACCTTACTATGAACTATTTCTAACAAGGTGAAAGCAAAATACACGAAACTGGAATAAGGAGTCACATTTCATCACTGTACCGTTGCGGCGTGCAACATGATCCCATCATATCGATCCACATAGGGTACCCATCGAGCCATAATACTCGGGCTCACTGATCATATTTGCATCAATAACAAGCACAACAGAGTGCACAAAATACAACTGTGGGTAAAATCATTAGGAACAAACAATATTAAGAAAGACAAGCACAACTATGGTGCAATAAGAAAATCAACAACACAAAGGTATCTCACCCATAATGCCATGAGGCCTAAACTGAATCACAATATGCGCGCAAAGAATCATGTAACCCTCACAACTCGTCATAGTATAAGAGAGAAACATATAACATAAACCAAGGCGCGAATAACATCCATTCCGCCCAATGATATACATGTGATAACAACTACGCAAAAATACACATTCTCATTAGGCTTAAAAGCAACTCCAAACAAATTTTCGATCATCCCTCAACATGTAATTAACCCTCCAAAGGTCCGTAGCAATCTTTCCGTAATACCTATTATCACTTATCCAATCCTCAACATTTCTTCACAGCTCGCAATCAAGGCGTAATGTGCTAACGAGAACATCCAGTCTCTGAACCTCACGAATACTAGAATCTTCATCCCCATTTTAAACACCACTATTCAGATGGTTAACACGTAACTCATACTACATCATCTTATGGAAATGCACCCATAAGTGAAGGCGCTCCGGTGAAAACACATAGTGCTAGCAAAACCTTAAACACTCGAAATTGCCCGTGCCATCAAGAACTCATATCCTTCCCTCCAAAACTAACTGCAACCTTGTACACACAACTTTTCAACCCTACACGGTGCATTGCCTCTAACATCCTAACTCGCAACACTACGATTGTATGATAGTCAACTTTGAACCATCAACAATATAGCTCTTACACCTGTAGAAAACATCAACACCGACCATGGTCATAACCATGATAAGTTCTTTGGAACTCAGTAACACATAATCGAGTAATCAGAACCATTCACCTCTAACTCAACTGAGTCACGCAAACTGCCAATCCGAAAGTAACTCAATCCGTTGTGACCGCCCTGAGGGAACTTCTTGGGAACACGAAGCCGTTTCTTGCATCACTCCAACATTGACATGTAGACCTTTCTTGACAAGGAAATATAGCAGATCTGATTACCATTCACTACCGATTTCAAGCCTGCCCATAGACAGATTCAATAAGTACTTAAAGGCTACATAATACCTGGAACTTGCTAGAACCTTCTCGATAACCAACCATCATACTCTAATCTTCAATACACAACTAATACGCGTCGAGCAACCCTTACTTCACCAGCATATGCCCATTCAAAGAAATAACCAAGCAATCTCTTGGTTCGAAAACTGATACGGCCCATGATCCTACGATCCAATCGTCATTGGCAGACTCCACCACTTAGCTCGAAGTCATAAAACACCTCAGTAGCAACCCAAAGTACCATATCTTCACATCATGCCCCAATCTGGCACAATTATTTAGCTGGATACTTCAAAAATTCATGCAATACTGATCATAGAACACCCTGAAGACTCTGCCAAACACTTACCCATCATTCCAATAGTCAAACAACTTCCCCAAATGCTCTGAAATGATAACATTTGCACTCCACCGAATGGAAACCTCATACGAGACACACGATCCAAACTCATCATGCAGGAGATGGCCCATCGGTTATACTCGAATCGACACCTTTCCATGAGCCCACCTTAATCACAATAACAAGGCCACCAACCAATCTTTCCAAACCTGTGCTTACCCACCAAACATACGAACCCGCCTCATACCATAAATAAATGACTAAAAGATTCAACACTACATCTGCTTCTGAGGTTAGACAACACATCACGATGATAATCAAGCATCCATAGCCTGTCGTGATCTATCTGCTGCACCACCGATCGTGGGACATAGTGAATACTGAGTGCACAACATCACATGTGAGCGATTAGGGAGAGTCAATGTCATAGATTTCAAGATGAAACAAGGACTTACAATAAGGGAAAAAGAAAGGAATTTTTTTCCTAAATACCCAATAGCCTCACGAAGATAGGCATGGACGTCATCATACCAATCCGAAGGACTCTACTAGAAAACTTCTCATGGCTCGTAGAACATGCAAACCTAGTGTTCTGATACCACCTTGCCACCACCCAAAAATCACAAGTTGTGATGGCACCTAACTTAACCCGCTAGGTAAGCCAACTAACAGAAAATACAACTCAACTAAGATTTTAAGATAATAGAGAAAAGATAACTGAACATTTACAAATTTACCCAAGACCTGGTAGTACGAATCACGTGCTTCTAAGACTTGAAATTTCAAAACTGATACAAATAAATACATGTTCTGTCTGTAGGTTAAATAAATAGATTAGCAACAACCTAAGCTACCAAGGACAAGTGGCAGCTATATCCAAAGTGCACGAACATCTTCCGAATCAGCACCCGACGTCACCAGCAGCTCTGCTCCAAAAATTAGTACACATCGTACAGAAGTGTAGTATCAGTACAACCGAGCCCATGTACTGGTAAGTATTTTGTCTAACCTCGCCGAGGTAATGAAGAGGCTTTTAGTTGAAAGATTCTTATTGTTATGACATGTACATTAGACTAACAGAATAGTCAGTTCAAAACATAACAGATAAAGATACCGTATACAACTCTGCAAGACAATCAACAATTACTAGCAGGAATCACAGTAGGAGATTACAATCTTTCCTGGAATGAGAAGTGTATCAAAAATATCAAGTCAAAGGGCACGGTAACACCCTTCGTGCTTCTATCTCATCCTCACCATATATAAATAAATTTATGTAACAAATTAATTAGCACGACAACACCCTTCGTGCATTCGACTCATCCTTCCAAATGTACGTAGACCAGAACCGACCAGATGACAGAAACACGATAACAAGAATTTCAAAGTATGAAATATACAAGTAACAACAATGGATGAGGATATACATGTGGGCAACATTAAAAGACTAGGAGGAAAGCATGTGAGTAATAACAACCAATGGGAAAACAAAGAGTATCAACTTCAATTAACTAGCATAGTGGAGGCCTAAGAACAAATATAGCAAACAAGTAAGAAACGCATGATCTTTACAAGTTAACAAGTATGGGCATGAATGACTTGCATAGTGGAAGGCTTACACTAAGGTGAAAATAAATAGATACAACATGAGTATAACTATAAAAGTAGTAAATAGGCATGATATTTTCAAGTTAAACAAGTAGAAGGTATGAGCAATAAAAAAACAATTGAGATGGAGATCATGACAGAACAATGGAAACAAATCACATCAGATCTGTAATTATAACAATAACAGTTCAAGGTAAAGACAAGAACATATACACGGAAGACTGATATCAAACATAATGCATGTCCCTCATCCTCGCATGCACGGAAACATCCACCGTGCCATGACCTAACGATAACATACAAACATAACGATATCAATAAAATGGCACGACATCACCCATTATGCTTTTACTCTCAAATGATATGGCACGATATCACTTTCATGCTTTTACTCTCAATAATGTGGCACGGCATCACCCTTCGTGCTTTTACTATCAATAATATGGAACGATATCACCCGTCGTGCTTTACACTCTTCCTTACCAAGCATATGAGTATCATTGACAAACAAGGCAGGAAGCATAAATAACATCAAGCAGAGTGTTTTAATAGATATTTCAAACAAATCGCAATCACATCTTTCCAAATCAACAATGATTCAACAACCCTCAAGAACCGTATTATTCAAATACTTCCACAATTCTTACAATGATCCACAACACAAACATAGAGTCCAGTATCTCTCGAATATGGGCCGTAGTAATGTAATAATGATTTCGCATAAAGATGACTGAATTAGACACATCAATGTATTCTCAGAATTTCCGTAAGTTTGATTATGTTATAATAAGCTAAGTCTTGATTCATATCATTTAAGGTTATGTTCTTAGCTTCTAAGAGTCAAGTAAGGCATGAAGCTGGAGATCGCAAAATTCTACAAACATAATGTCACGACCTGAATTTCCCTGCGAAACGGTCTTGTGATGGCACATAGTCTCTAAGACTAGGTAAGCCTAAAACATGCAAAAAATAAGACAACATAACAGTAATTTAAGGAGAAGAAATTATATAACTTAGCCTCTCGACATTTACAACTCTTACTTTCCAAAAACCTGAAACGTCACAAAATCACAAACTCTGTACTACTGTATCTCTATACAAAGGAATAAGAAGATGTATATATGTATCTCCTATGTCTATACTAGAGTAGAAGGGGACTCGTGAGATTCTGCGGATGCGGCAGAATTACCTCGCGGTCTCCTGAGCAGCTGCTAAGATACTCCTAGCCACAGTGTCGTGTGTTGGTACCTGGATCTGCACATGGGGAAAACATGCGCAGGAAAGGGCATGAGTACTCCACAATCGGTACCTAGTAACTGCCAAGCCTAACCCCAGTCAAGTAGTGACGAGGTCAGGTTGAGGCTCTACTGAGTTTGAAATAAGTTAGTTATAAGTTTAAGCAGTGAAATATAAATGAGCAATGATAAACAGAATTAACGAAAACTGAAAGAATAATAAAAGAGAACCCTCAACTCAGCGCAACATATATTTCAACAGTAAAGTTGCGATGCAGTACCGGGGGAAAGCTCCCGGATCTCAGTCCTTAGTACCAATTTAAATATGTTATGCAGTACAGGGGGAAAGCTCCCGGATCTCAGTACGTAGTCCCAATTTAAATATGCTATGCAGTATAGGGGGAAAGCTCCCAGATCTCAGTCCGTAGTCCCAATTTAAATATGCAATGCAGTACATAGGGAAAGCTTTCGGATCTCAGTCCGTAGTCCCAATTTAAATATGCAATGCAGAAATAGGTCGAGTACTGTTCAATTAAACAGCCAAGAAAACAACAGGCAAGAATAAGGTAAAACTACCTAAGCAGGGTATTAATAGCAAATAATAGGAGTTCAAGTAAGAACAAGTAGGCATGCTTATTCCTACGCTAACTACTCAGTTATGACATGAAACTATGATATAGGAATGAAATTGAGTTATATCATGGAAGGAAAAATGGAATTTTAGCATCAATGAATCGTGTACGCACTCGTCACCACACATACACGGCGTCCACATAACAAAAGCAGTTCAAAAATGCCTAAGGGAAAGTCCCCAACACAGAGTTAGGCAAGCCACTTACCTTGATTGCGCTAATCAACTCAATACCACGCTCTTGCCACGAGTATCCAACTCCGGGTGGCCCAAATCTATTCAATTTGATTACATAATGTAAATATCACTTCAAGAAAACAAAATAGCTAATTAATTCGAAGCTAATATGCGAAATTAGGAAATTCGCCCAAAAGGTTCCCCAGGCCCACGTCTCAGAATCGTGTAAAAATTATATTTTCCGGTCACTCATTCTCTCACGAGTCTAACCATATAAGAATATCTCAAATCGGAGGTCAAAAACCCAATCAAAACCCAATAATTTGGTCTATGAAGTTCATCAAATGTTTCCCAAATTTTACACCCAATTTCGAATTTTAAGGACTAGATTAAGTTAAGAATTATGGAAATTGATCTAAGTAGGTTAGAAATCACTTACCCAAGTTACCCAGGTGCAAAAGTCTCCAAAAATCGCCCCTCCCGAGCTCTCAAATTCAAAAATGGTGAAAATAACATAAACCCTCGGATTTGGGTCTTTAAAAGGCTGCCTAGATATTTCTTCTATGCGATCGCAGACACATAGTCGCGATCACGAAGAGTATTCTACCACGCGCCTAAAATTCCTTCATCGCGATCGCAATTAAAGGTCTGCGATCTCGGACCTTCTGCCCTCATAGCCATGCGATCGTGTTTGGGGCCACGCGACCATGTAGAACAAACGCTGAATCTTCCTCAGACCTAGGATCCTCCATGCGATCGCGATCCAGGACATGCGATCACGAAGACCAAGTTCCCAACACACTGCGATCGCGGAGAAAAAATCTCAAACCTCCCACGATTACCTTATGCGATCACGGAGGGCCTCTTGCGATCGCAGTTAACAAAAAGCTGCTGATGAAAAAACAGCAAAACCAGTAAAGACTTAGGCCAAAATTATGCCCGTTTGAACACCCGAAACACACCCGAGGCCCCGGACCTCAACCAAAACTACCAACCAACCCTAATACCTTATTCAAACTTGGTCGAGCCTTAAAAACACATTTCATAACATCAAAATCATCAAATATGCATAGATTCAAGCCTAAGAACTTATGAAATTTCTAAAATTCACATTCGATGCCGAATCACGTCTAAACTCATCCTAATGAACTCAAAATTTGCACACAGGTCATGAATGGCATTATGAACCTACTATCACTTTCGGAATTCCATTCCGAGTCTGATATCAAAATTGCACCTATCGGCCGAAATCACCAAAATTCTAGCTTTCGCCAATTCAAGCCTAAATCTACAACCGACCTCGAAACACATTCCGAACACGCTCCTAACCCCGAAATCACCCAACGGAGATAAGAGAGTCGACATATTTCCATTCCGGATCCGTCTTCACACAGTTTTAGCTACGACCTGATTTCAAATGCTAAAATCCACAATTAAGGACTAAGTGTCCAAAATCACTCCGAATTTCACCACTTAATGCTCCGACAAGTTCCAATAGCATAACTGGATATGGGAGAAGCAGTTAATAGGGGATCGGGGCGCTAACTCTCAAAATGATCAACCGGGTTGTTACACATAAATGTAATATAATCCTCCCCCTAGCATGATTAACCCTGGCACATACATATAACTCATCACCTCATATATGTATCACCCCTGCATGTACAAAACAATGACAAATAGGAGGAAAAATTCCCCTAACAAAGTTAGGCAAAACATTTGCCTCGATTCGGCTAACCCAACACTCAACTTAGCCTTTTCCTCTACAAATTCGCCTGCGCTCAACTCAATCCAATGATATGGTATGAAGATACCTTCACCAAATTCGCCTCCGGACCAATAGAATCTAGAAAATTACCAATCAAACGATTCAATTTAAGCCTCAGGATCTACCCACGATTGCAAAGAATTCAATTTAGGTCATTTTTGAAAAAGTTAACACCCGGTCTCACTTGGTCCAAACCGAAATTCAGACCAAAATTCGATTATCCAATCACCCCCGAGCCCGGATTTATAATTGGTTTTGAAATCTGACCTCAACTTGAGGTCTAAATCCCCAATTTATCAAATCACTAGTTTCTACCCCAAAACCTCCAATTTCACCATGAAAACCTTAGATTTTTGGTTGAATCTTATGAAAAGGTAGTGAGAAAGATTGAAAGAAATTAGTTTAAGTTCACTTACCAATGATTTGGGGAAGAAAAGTTTTTTGGAAAATCGCCTCTTGTGGTTTAGGTTTTGAAAATTTGGGAAATGAATCAAAATCCAGCCTAAGTCATCTTTTGTTCAGTTGCAGGTATCGCATTCCCGAACAAAACTTCGCATTTGCGAATGAACATTGTTTTCGCAATTGCCATAAAAGGTTCTCAATTGTAGATGAACAGTATTTTCGCAATTGCGAATGAACAGTGTCGCATCAGGAACCAGCAAAACCCAAACTTCTCTAAAATGATCCAAAACCACCCCGAAACGCATCCGGAACCTCCTGGACACAAACCATATATGAATTTCAATCATAAAACACGCAACAGACCTACTTGTGCACTCAATATACTGAAAAGAGGTCATCTTTACCCAATATTAACCATGGTCAAACTCCCAAATTTCTTAACTTTACTAGTCTCTCAACCAATGATCCAAAAATACACCCAAACCCCTCTGGACTCCAAACCAAAAGACCAGTCTAAAAACATCATATGAACTTGCTCGTGCGATCAAATCGCTAAAATAACACCTAGAACTACGAATTGAATACCAAATCAAATGAAATTTTCAAGAAAGCTTTGAAATTTCTATTTTTACCACCGTATGCCTGAATCACGTCAAACCGACTCCGTTTTCCACAAAATTTCACAGATAAGTCAAAAATATTATACTGGACCTATACCGGGATCCAAAACCAAAATACAAATCAATATCAACAATGCCAAAATTCAATAATTCTTAAAAACATTATATTTTCCAGATTTTTATTTTTCAATAAAAATTCATAACTCAAGCTAGGGACCTCAAAATTCGATTTCGGGCATACGCCTAGATCATATATTTCAATACGGACCCACCAGGACCGTCAAAGTACAGGTCTAGGTTCGTTTACTCAAAACATTAACCGAAGTTAACTACAATTTATTTTTTAGGTAAAAATTCTTGCGTTTATCAATTATTAGCATATAAGCCTCCCGAGTCAATACCCGAACTACACACGCAAATCAAGGAAGGATAGAATGAGGCTCTAAAGGCTTCAAAACACAGAGTTTAGATAAATCACAAAGCAAAGTGCAGATACTCAAAACGACCAGTCGGGTCGTTACATTAATGAGCTTCACTCTCTTGGTGAAATTATTCCAAGAAACAAGCTTGTTAGGAAAATCATTAATGTGCTGCCTAGTTCTTGGTAAAGCAAAATGAATGCGATTACAGAGGCAAAGGACTTGCAGAAGCTGACCATCGATGAACTCGTTGGCAATCTGAAAACTTATGAAATAAAGAAAAAGAAAGACAATGAAAGAAGAGATCTCAAAAGAGAGAGAAACATGGTCCTTAGACAGACAACAATGATTCAAGTAGTGAGGATGGTGATATGGCTTACTTGACAAGAAGATTTCAGAAGATGGTTCGCAGAAATGGAGGCAGTCTAAAAAGGGGAAGTTCTAGCAAGCCAAAAAATTATGACCTCTGTCATAAGTGTGGCAAGCCAGGACACTTTATCAAGGAATGTCCCTTCCTAAAATAGGATCAATTCAAGCAAAAGTCAAGAGGAACCCAGTTCCTGATAAACGCCTCAAGAGAAAGAATGTTGCTGACAATGTTGTGAAACAAGCTCTTGCTGCATGTTCTTACTTGTAATTCCTACTTAGCTTAGAAGCATTGTGTAGGAAACTCTTTGTAAATCATAAACCTTCGTGTTTGTGTCTTGGCTAGAGTCAGTCAAGTAGTAAAGTCTTTGTGATAGATGTATTACAAAGTGGCTTGTAATATGAGTGTTACAAGTTAGTGAGAGATTAAGGAGTTAATTACTAGGTTACAATAAGTTGTAATCTAAACGTTTTGTTTAGTAGTGAAGTTGAAATCCTACAAGGGTAGGTCGTGTTTTTTATGCTGTGAGCTAGGAATTTTCCGCGTAAAAACTCTTAATGTTATTTACTTTTTGCTATTTTTGTGTAATCTCTGGAAACTAATATAGAACTTGGTTCTCTATATAGTTTGGTGAACCCTTGAATTTTATCAGTAGCCCACGCCTTCTGCATGGTCCAGGGAAACATGACCCAGATCCCCTTAAATTTTGACAACCCATCAAAGATCACCTAAGGAACAATAGTCACCAACTCACCATGGCCGTTACTCTTTTTCAGCATTTTAGGGCCTTAAAAGTGAATTCCGCCTGATTCCCTGATTTTTGTGTGCTATAGCCCACCCCTTCTGTATGGGCACAGTCGACCAGACCTAGATCGCCTAAAATCTTGTCGGACCATCAAAACAACATAAGGAACATAGTCACAACCTCTCAATGATCGTTCCTCTTTCTGGCCTTTTAAAGCCGTAAAACTAGAAATCCGCCTAGTTCCCAGATTTTCGTGTGCATAGCCCACGCCATCTACATGGGCCGAGTGGACGGGACCCGAATCGTCTCAAATTTTTTCGGACCATAGAAAATGACCTAAGGAACAATAGTCACCACCTCGCCAAGGTCGTTCATCATTTTTCGGCATTTTAAGACCATAAAATTTGAATTTCACACGGTTCGCAGATTTTCGTGTGTTATAGCCTATGCCTTCTACATGGGCTCGGGCTATTGGACTCGGATAGCCTAAAATTTTGCCGTTCCTTAAAAAATTCACTAGGTAATATGGGTCACCGCCTCTCCATAACCGTTACTCATTTTTTGATGTTTTGGGGCCATAAACTGAAATTCTGCCTGATTCCCAAAATTTGATGTGTTATAGCTCACGCCTTCTACATGGGCACGTGCAGGTGGACCTAGCACCTAAATTTTATTGGACCATAAAAAAACATAATAAATAATAGTCACCGCCTCGCAATGACCTTTCCTCATTTCTTAGCGTTTTAGGGCCATAAAACTGAAATTCCACCAAATTCTAAAAAGATTGTGCGCTATTGCCCACGCCTTCTGCATGGACGCAGGAGACCGAGCATAGCTTGCCTAAAAAAATTTTGAACCATTAAAACGACCTGAGAAACAATAGTCACCATCTAGCCATGACTGTTCCTCATTTTTAGGCGTTTTAGGGCCATAAAACTGAAATTCTCCCTAATTCTCAAATATTTGTGTGCTATAGACCATGCATTTTGCATAGTCCTTGGTAACCATGCATCGACTAAAAATTTTCCAGACCATAAAAAATGACCTACGGAACAATAGTCACCGACTCGCCATGACCGTTCCTCGTGTTTTGGCGTTTTAGGGCCATTATACTGGAATTCACCCTGATTTCAAGATTTTCATGTGTTATGGCCCACGCCTTTTGCATGGGCGCAGAAGACTGGACACGTTCGTTGTGATGGTCACCTAATAAAAATGAGTTAGAGAATAATAGTCAACACCTCGCCATAATCGTTCCTTATTTTTTGGCGTTTTAGGGACATAAAAATGAAATTCCGCCCGATTCCCAAATTTTGTGTGTTATAGCCCATGTCTTCTCCACGGGTCTGGGCGATAGGACCCGTATCGCCTTAAATTCTATCGAACCATAAAAACGACCAAAGGAATAATAGTCACTGCCTCACACCTCAATTTTGGCGTTTTAGGGCCATAAAATTTGAATTATACACGATTCCCAAATCTCGTGTGCTATAGACCATGCCTTCTGCATGGGCCCGGGCGACCAGACCCGTATTGCCTACAATTTTTTCAGATCATCAAAAACGACCTAAGGAACAATAGTCACCACTTCGCCATGATCGTTACTCGTTTTTTTAGATTTTAGGTCCATAAAACTGGAATTCAGCCCGATTTCAAAATATTTGTGTGCTACATCCCATGCCTTTTGCGTGAGTCAGGGCATCCGACCTGGATTGCCTATAACTTTTCTGAACCATAAAAACGTCTTTAAAAACAATAGTCGCCGCCTTGCCACAGTGTTCCTCGTTTTCTGGCGGTTTAGGGCCATAAAAATGAAGTTCCGTTCGATTTCTAAATGTTCGTGTGCTATAGTCCACGCTTTCTGTATGGTCTCGAACTACGGACCTAGATCACCTAAAATTTTACTGGACCATCAAAATGACCGAAGAATTAATAGTCACCGTCTCGCAATGATCGTTCTTCATTTTTTGGCATTTTAGGGTCCTAAAACTGGAATTCCGTCCGACTTCTAGATATTCGTGTGCCATAATCCACGTCTTCTGCATGGGCCCGGTCGACTAGACCTGGATCGGCTAATATTTTTTCAATCCATCAAAAACGACCTAAGGAACAATAGTTTTTGCCTCGCCATGATCGTTCCTCAGTTTTTGACGTTTTAGGGCCATAAAACTTGAATTCCGTCTGATTCCTAGATATTCATGTGCCATAATCCACGCCTTCTGCACGGGCCCAGTGAAATACCTAGATCGCCTAAGATTTTTCTAGTCTATCAAAGTCGACCTCAGGAACAATAGTCACCCCCGCAATGTCCTTTACCCATTTTATGGTGTTTTAGGGTTATGAAACTAGAGTTTCACCCGATTTCTAGATTCTCATGTTCTACAACCCACATCTTCTGCATGGGTAGACGCGATAGGACCTGGATCGCCTAAAATTTTACAAGACCAGAAAAACGATCTAAGGAAATATTGTCAGTACCTCGCCATGACCGTTATTTGTTTTTTGGCGTTTCAGGGTCATAAAACTGAAATTTTGCCTGATACCCATATTTTCGTGATCCACAACCCACGCCTTCTACATGAGTCTGGGTGATCGGACTCGGATCCCCTAAAATATTGCCGCACCATAAAAACGATCTTAGAAAAAATAGGCAACACCTCGCCATGACCGCTCCTCATTTGCTTTTGTGTTTTGGGGCCATAAAAATTGAATTCTGCCAGTTTCCCATATTTTACTCTGTTATAGCCCGCTCCTTCTGCATGGGCCTAGGTGACGGGACCCAAGTTGCCTAAAATTTATCCGAGCATCAAGAATGACATAAGGAACAATGGTCACCATCTCCCCATGATCGTTTCTTATTTTTTAGCATTTTAGGGACATAAAACTAGAATCCTGCTCGATTCCTAGATTTTCATGTTCTATAGCCCATGCCTTCTGCATGGGCCCGGGTGGCCAGTCCCGTATCGCCTAGAATTTTGCCGGACAATAATACAACCTACAAAACAATAGTCACCACCTCGCCATGACAGTTCCTTATTTTCGGGCCGTAAAACTAAAACTTTGCATGTTTCCTAGATTTTCGTGTCTTATAGGCCACGCCTTTCGCATGGGCCCAGGCGACAGACCTGGATCCCCTGAAATCTTGTCGGGGACGATCTAAGTAATAATAGTCACCGCCTAACTAAGACCATTCCTCCTTTTTTGTCATTTAGGGCCAAAAAATGGAATTTACTCCGATTACCTGATTTTCGTATGCTATAGCCCACACCTTCTGCATGCGCTGGAGTGACAGGACCTAGATCGCCTAAAATTCTGCCGGCCTATTAAAACGATCTAAGAAACAATAGTCATCACCTCGTCATGAACGTTCCTCTTTTTTGGCATTTTAGGACCATAAAATTTAAATTCTGCCCGATTCCCAAATTTTCATAGGACATAGCTTATGGCTTCTCCATGGGCCCAAGCGACCTAGATCGCCTAAAAAAATTTTGGACCATTCAAACAATCTAAAAAATAATAGCCACTGCCTCTGAATGGTTGTCCCTCGTTGTTTTGGCGTTTTAGGGTCATAGAATTGGAATTTTGCCCGATTTCCAGATTTTCGTACTATATCCTACTCCTTCTGCATGAGCACGGGTGACCGGACCCGAATCGCCTAAAATTTTTCCTGCCCGTCAAAAATGACCTAAGGAACAATAGCCACCGCCTCTTCATGACCGTCCCTTATTTTTTGGCACTTTAGGGCCATAAAATTGGAATTCCGTTCGATTCCCACATTTTCGTGTGATATAGCCCAAGCCTTCTGCACGAGCTCGGGGTACTGGATCTAGAGCGCCTAAAATTTGGCCGGCCCATAAAAAATGACCTAAGTAATAATAATCACCGCCTCGCATGACCATTCCTCGTTTTTTGGTGTTTTAGGGCCATAAAATCAGAATACCTCCCAATTCCTTAATTTTCATGTGCTATAGCTCACGCCTGCTGTGTGGGCCCAGAAGACCGGACCCGGATCGCCTAAAATTATATCAGACCATCAAAAACGACCTAAGTAACAATTTCATCACCTCACCATGACCGTTACTCTTTTTTGGAATGCTAGGGCCCTAAAATTGAAATTTCGCCTGAATCCCAAATTTCTGCGTGCTATAGCCCACGCTTTCTGCATTGGCCCGGGCGAAAGGACCCATATCGCGTAAAAAGATTTCAGACCATAAAAGCGTCATACAGAATAATAGTCACCGCCTCTCCATGACCGATATTCTTTTTTGGCATTTTAGGGCCATAAAACTAGACCAATTCCTAAATTTTCGTGTGCTATAGCTTATGCCATCTAGATGGGCGTGACTGTTACTCATTTTATTGGTCATTTTAAGGCCATAAAACTGAAATGTTGTCCGATTATCAAATTTTTATGTATAGTCAACGCATTATGCATGGGCCTGGACGACATGACCCCGATTGACTAAAACTTTTGCAAAAACATAAAAAACGACATAAGGAACAATAGTCACTGCATCTCCATGACATTTACTTGTTTTTGGCGTTTGAGGGGCATAATATTAGAATTTCGTCCGATTCCCAGACTTTCGTGTGTTATAGCCCATGCCTTCTGCATGGGCCGGGGCGACCGGATCCTGATTGCCCATAATTTTTTCGAACCATAAAAAATGACCTAAGGAACAATAGTCACCGCCTCACCATAACCTTTCCTCATTTTTGGTGTTTTAGGGCCATAAAACTGAAATTCCCCTGATTTCCAGATTATCACATGCTAGCCTATGCCTTTTGCATGGGCCTGGGAGACCGAACTCGGATCGCGTAAAATTTTATCGGACCATCAAAATGACCTAAAGAATAACAGTCAATGCCTCGACATGACCGTTACTCTTTTTGGCGTTTTAGGAACCATAAAACTAAAAATTCACCCGATCTGAAATTTTCATGTGCTATAGCCCACGCCTTCTGCATAGCCTTGGGCGATCGGACCCAGGTCGCCTATAATCTTTGCGGACCATCAAAAATAACCTAAGGAACAATAGTCACTGCCTCGCCATGCGTGTTACTCATTTGTTTTGTCTTTTTAGGGCCATAAAGCTGAAATTTCTCCGATTCCCAGATTTTCGTGTGAATAACCCACTCCTTCTGCGTGGGCTTGGACAACCAGACCCAGATCGTCTAAATTTTTATCGAACCATCAAAAATTCCCGAAGGTACAGTAGTCACAGCCTCGCTTTCGCCGTTCCTCGTTTTTTTTTTTTGCGTTTTAGGGCCATAAAATCGAAATTTCACCTTATTCCTATATTTTCTTGTGCTATGATCGTACGCCTTCTGCATGGGCTCGGACTACCGCATCCGGATCGCCTAAAGTTTTGTCGGACCATCAAAAACAACCTAAGGAACAATAATCACCGCCTCACCATGACCCTTACTCGATTTTTGGCGTTTTAGGGCCATAAAGTTGGAGTTCCGCCCGATTTCTAGATTTTTGTGTGCAACAACCCACGCCTTCTGCATGGTCCTAGACGACCGGACTCGGATTGCCTAAAAATATTTCTCACCATAAAAAACGAGTTAAGGAACAATATTAACCGCCTTGCCATGGCTATTACTTGTTTTTTGGCATTTTAGGGCCACAAAACTGAAATTTTGCCCAATTTCGTGATTTCATGTGGTATAGCCCACGCGTCTTGCATGAGACTGAGGACCAGACCTGGATAGCCTAAAATTTTGCCGGCCCATCAGAACGAGCTAAGGAACTTCACCTCTAATATGAACTTCACCTCAATTTTTTTTAACTTTCGCTCCAACTCGTGCGTGTTCACTTTACTTCACTCCAGATCAATTACTACACATATAAACGTCAAAGTTAAGTTCATTTCATCATAATACATTATTATCGCTAATAAAACACCTAAGATGTGAGGCAATTTTAAAAACGATTACTTTTGGCCAAAGATCATTTCTTAAAGAGTTTAGAGAATACAAGATGAGAGTGTTCTTAGCATAAAATTGCTAAGAAGTCTGAATTTCTTCACTTTCTTGCATATTTGTGTATCTCTTATCGTTGTCAATTAATCTAGGATCTTGATGTTTAAATTCTAATTAATTAATTAATGAACTTTTTCACTTGTATACTTGTCTCTCAAGCGATCAACCTCGTACAACTTAATCTTCTATTTGTTATACATCTTCAATTTCTTTGCATTCTTCTCACATATGTGATATGATCGATCTCCTTTTGTATTCTTGAATTGGCTTCTTCATGCTGATATGATCATGTCACATGTAAATATTAATACTAGTTAATCAAATACTTGTATTACTTCAAATTAGTATGAGAAATATGCTGAAGTAATCAAAATGAATGAACACGTTGAATTCATTAAATAGAAAGAAAATATTTCTTTCCGATTCTTTTTTCTTCTTAAGATCTTAAATCTAGATTTGTGTAATTATGATTTAAGTGAAGAAAAAGTCAGTCAATTTATTTCATGCTTTAAAACTAGTAGAATATTTTTTTAGGGCTAACAATAACTTCACCCCACTCCGCGACCTCATCATGGTATGTGTCAATAATACCATCAAAGGCCTTTGCGACGTATGCCAGTGAAGTCATTGTACTAAAATATTCATTCTCGATCCTATACTTGTATTTGATTAATTCTTTATTTACTCATGGTATGTATGTACCTACGGCATTTCTTTATTTCAAAATGCTGGCCTTCTGTATCAGAGGGAAAAATGAAAAATTATAAACCTTCTAGGAACAAGTCAAAAGAGATTTTTATCTTTTTTTTAAAAGAAAAACAACACTAATTTACTTGACTAGATTTAGTTAATCTCAAATGAGATGTATAGATAAATTTTGAATTTTCAGTCAGAAAAAGATTTAAATCTTTTGTTTTCCTTTAGACTCTTTAAAGAGTCAATTATTTAAGTACTTATCTTGAAGATAAATGCGAAAATAATAAAGTTATAAAGAAAATTAATAATAATGATAAATCCTAAATACAAGTAATAATTCTTTGTAGTAACACGAAATTAATGCAAAAACACAGCCTTATTCTTTAGATGTGTATACATTGGGAAATTTCAAACTGGTTAAAATTACCAGAAAAGATAGTTCCAGTTACGGTTCAAAATGTAGTTTCCTAAAGTTTCATTTGGAATATTATTTATATTATTTAAACTAAGTGAGAAAGCAAAAATGGATATGCATATATCAATAATGTTTATATTAAGTTTGGTAAATTATTTTATGGTAAAAGAATCAGAAATAATTAAATTTCAACTAACCAATTTAAGTAAGAAGGTAAATATATTAAAAAAGATTCTTATTTAAGTTGAATGGATGTCCAAAATGAAAAAAGCCAAATCTCAGACTCATTTTTTATTCAGGAAATATGAGTTTTATTACATTGCAGTGTGTCTAATATAGATAAAAAGTTATTTACATTTCAGAATGAGGTTATCTGAGTTGAATTTATTTCCCAAAAAAAAAAAAAATCACAAGTCAAGGTAAATATATTTTTCTAGTGGGACCCACGTACTATTACATTTGTGTTGTGACAAAGAAATTAATGTGTGAAGTCACTACTATATATTAGGCCTAAATAAGTGTGGTTTTAGCATCTCTAAAGTATACAAAACCACTGAGGGATTTACCTTCAAATGATGCAAGCAAATCGGAGGTAAGAGTTTTATTAAATTTTATGATGTATATGTTACAATTTTTCTATACAATCTTAACGGGGTAACATTTTTTTCATTGATTTTATTTTGATATATTTTTTTTGTTTGTAGGGAAATAGTTTTCTATGTTCTTTTTCTCTGTTCAATTGTTGTATGGATATCCTAACAAGATTAAAATTAAAATACATTTATAATTGACAAATAATCATTGATTTATATTTCATCAGATCTAACAAGAGTGGATATAAAAAATTTAAAGATACACAAAACATAAGAATTCCTTAATATTTCTTTTGAATAAATTAATTCACGGTCCATTTCTTTCATATCTACATTAGATATGTACCAATTCTGTGTGTAATTCCTTTATGTAGAAGCAAATTTCTTTTGTTTTAGAAATGGATTATAGGTAGGTTGCCATATAAATAATTTGTGTACATAGGAAAAATTACGATATCCCTCTTGTACCCTTTTTATGAATAAAATCGGTCTAGGGTTAAGGAGGATTTTGAAAGACCTTTAGGGCTCGTTCGGTATGACGGATAAGGGATAATTAATCCCGAAATTAAATTTCAGATGAGTTTATCTCACATTTGATTGGGTTAAAATCATGGTATAACTAATCCCGAGATTAGATATTCAAGAATTATAGTATTTTTTTTATGGTTACGGGAGGGTGCAATTAATCATCGGATAACTTGTTTCTCAACCAAACGATCTCTGATGATATAAATGTAACTTGTCTTAATATGTTAAATTATACTAATGGTATAAAAAGTTCATTATAATGTCGGTGTATATACTTAATTGATTATTTTCTTAAAGTGGATTAATGTTCGACTTATATTATGTACAGAAGGATGAACAAGACTAATCGTGGTAAAGAGGTGGTCGTTGATGGCAAAGATGAGATAGACAGGATCTCCAATTTGCCCAAAGAAATTCTCCATATAATATTTAAAGACATGTCATTTCGAGAAGTGACTAGAACATGTGTCTTGTCACAAAAATGGAGAAGGTTTTGGACAGGACATCCAAACCTAATTCTGGACAGACAATTCTTTCGAGAGACAATTGGTAATAGGAGAATGATTGAATATAACTATTTTGGTGATTTAATTGACAAAATTCTTATGCAGCATATTGGATCCATTGACAAATTTACCCTTGATATGTCAATCTTCTATTTCTATAATTGGGACCTTGACCATTGGTTACTAAATGTAACCATAAAAAATGTCAAGGAAATAATCTTAGATAATTACAACCATGATCCTTGTATCTTACCCTTCTGCATATTTTATTGCTCAACTCTCACATATTTATATGTCACAAATTGCATTGTAAAACCACCTTTTCCCACCATATTATTCCCAAATCTCCTTGAACTAAATTTGAAATCCATCAAATTTAGCCAAGACATAACAAATCATGTCTTTAATGTCCCATTACTTTCAACCTTGACATTCACTTCCTGTAATGGTATTCATTTCCTCAACATTTTTGCACCAAAGGTTGAATACTTGACTATTTATAAGAGTCATAAAATTTGTGCAAATTTTGTCGAGAATTTCCCAAATGTTAAGGTGTTGTGCATTGTTATATTCATTGGTGAAGAATCAGCAAATTATGAACAAGAAAGGTTCATTACATGGTCAAGACTTCTTTTTGTATGCTCTAATCTGAGAGCCATTGCCTTGAGTAATTCTTGCATTGGGGTGAGTATTTAATTAATAATACATGTTTTATTTATTTATTTTTATTAAAAGTTCTTAATGAATTTTTAAGCTCATATTTACTTAACTATTAATTTATTTTTTTGCTTTTTGTTTTTCTTTTACTAAGCTTTTGGGTGCAGAAAATATTCCAACAAGGTTTCCATACAAAGCCTACCATTTGGAGGATGTAAATTTGCGTGTGGAGTTTGGTGATATAGATCAAGTCTCTGGTGTTCTTTCCTTGATTCGAAGTTCTCCCAACTTGCGCTCACTAGAGATAGATGTAATTAATACTATCTCCTCTTCAATAATTTTAAATTCATGATTTTAAGTTATATATTTACCGTTAATCGTAAGGCTGCAAATAATAGACTTTTGTAGTCCGGCCCTTCCCCAAACCCCGCGTATAGCGGGAGTTTAGTGCACCGGGTTATCCCCTTGTGGTTCGGCCTTTCCTCAAACTCGCGCATAGCGGAAGCTTAGTGCATCGGGCTGCCCTTACTTTAGCGGTATATACCGTTAGTGTAAAAATGGTTACACTATCATGTCACTTTCACATGTTGTAATAGGTAAGTTGCCTTACTTTTAATATACTACAAGTTTCACTTTTTAAGGAGGATTAACGGTAGATATCTTTTGGTGACCAAATAGTGGGAAAAAAATTCTTTGCACTGTCATTGTATATACCGTGACAGTGTAGAAAATTTTATACACTATCAGGTCATCCAAAATAAAAGATATTTGTCGGTAATTCATACTTAAGAAATGGGATTGTAATATTCTTTAAAATAAAACAGCATTACTTGCTATAACATGTTAACATGTTAACATGACCTAATGGAGTAAATACTAAAATTATTTACACTATGAGTATATATATAAGGTAAACTCAAAATTTCATACGTAGTGGTATGCTTACTAATATTATTTTTTTTTGCACCATATGAAATTCAATAGGTTTTTAGTAGTGGAAGAAGCATAGAAGTTACAGATTATCTGATAGATCAAGACTTTGTTGACCAACAATTTGAGAGGCTTGAATATGTGGAAGTAACAGAATTTCAAGGCACAACATCTGAGCTCATTTTCTTAAAGCTAATCCTAGAAAATTCTCCTTCACTTTTAAGGATGATCGTTGGATCTTATGATGAACTTGATGTAGGTGCAGTACGACGTTTGTATGAAAAACTGAGGATGTACGCAAACGCATCACCAAGAGTAGAAATCATCGTAATACCTTACGATTATGATATGTAATTTGCAGAGCGGATTTAGGATTTAAACTTAATAGGTTCAACTGCATGCAGTTTTGATTTCCTTTATGGGGTTTTGTTTTAAGTTCATGTGAGTGGAGACCGTGGGTGTAGTATTATTTCTTTGTCTTTAATTTTTTTTTTTTTTCAGTTGAAGACTCTTTTGTTATTTTGCAGTGATATGAGATTCTTTCATATCAAGGCACAATATAATGTTGAAGTTCATCAATGAAACCTATGTTTTATTAATTAAAGAAAGACTATGAAGTCTTGCATTCAATACTTTTGAGGTTTAAACAGTTAGCCCAAGCATGTTTTAAGAATTCAAAGTTATTTAAAGAAGCAAGTTTAGACATTGATGAAATTTTTCTCCAATCATATAAGTAAAGTATTCAATTATTATGTCAATTCTCTCTTGTTATGTCACGATACATGATACTTAAATAAGCTAACATTATATATACTAGGTCATGAAATAGGAACACATAAACGTAAATAAAGGAAGTTGTAACTTGTAAGGGTGTAACACGTTAGGTTAATCCCTCATCTATCGATATATATAAAGTTGGGAATAGGAAAGGTGACGTGGCACCTTGCTATGAACAACATTTGTATTTATCTATTTCTCCTTCTTCTTCCTTTTTTTTTTTTTTTTTTTTTTTTTTTTACTTTTTTCCTTTCTTTTTTTTTTTTTTTTTTGTTTTTTTAAAT